>JAHZNG010001331.1:0-23906 GCA_027744375.1 Orchesellides sinensis | reverse complement strand
TCCATATTTAAGCTGATTTGGGTTGCAAACTCAGTTGGTTTGAATTGTTGGGTGCCTAAAATGACGTGATTGGAGTCATCTCGTGGAGTGACTCTTGATACATACCTAAAGAAAATCAAACATTGCATTTATTAAAAAAGTTTAACTTATTAGAAAGCAGGTTCAACTAATTAACTGACAACGATATTTAAAGTTAACTCTATGTTAACTGAGTTGAAAATATTCAATGGATATCGAACCCGAATTTCATTTGATCAGATCCTGCAAGGAGGGACTGTACGGTCCACTTGGCTAATTTACAAGCATTGTTTCTCAATTCATTGGCCAGCACAGCTCCTCTCTGCATATCAAGCTTTTGACGCCAATCGATTCCACCAGAGTACTATTAACATTTTGTAAGCGTAAAATAGGTAATTTTACCACCATATATATAATCGCTTATTAGATGTTACACTGATATGTCTGATAGGTTTTTTAACACCTTACCCTAGGATCCCATTCATTTAGGGCTTTGACATTGATATACTGCATTTCACCCGATGTTCCGTGCATGACAGCATCGTGCTGACAACGTGCAACAAGAACAATACCATTGTCAAGATCCCACTTCCTGTACCGATATCCAACTGATGCCATCTTCTCTACTTCATCGTCTCCAATAAATGGATTGGGCTCATCGAATTTGAAGCGGTCTTCGCCCTGTTTAAGAGCGAAATTGGTTTTTTTCTGAGCAAAAATTCATAAGTACGTGAGTAATACATATTCATTTATTCTTCCACACCAACGATACTAACCATTTTCAACACTTGCTGTGAAAAATTGTTGCAAACAAATGTTGCTTCTAGTGCCAAGTTATTAAGCACTTCAGGATCGTCAAGTGGAGGTTCATTTGATGTTTCATTGACGGTCAACAAATCTATAATCAAAACCACTCAGAATTATAGCACTAACGCTAACTTAATTTAGTCTCAAATATATTTATATACAATTAAATGGCCAAATTCAAACAAACCATGCATAGCATAAGCTTTACTTGAGGGTTGTATGATCTTAGGATTACAACGTATAAAATATTGCATTACCAAATGTGTTATCTCGCTTATCAAAAAACAGCTTGCCACCAATCTTTTGCACAACAATATCCCAGGAGTAGTTAGAACGAGTTGCACACATCAAAGTTGCCAAGATGGAGTCAGTTGCGTAAACAGTTCCGGCGGTCTTGGTAAGCTATAAGAGTCAAATAAAAAAACGTTATAATATGAAAGAAGGATACGTTGTCATACATAGTCCTTACGACAGTTTTTAACTTTCGGTGTGTCAGCTTGCTCTGATAACTGTCAAACATCGAGAATGTAAGACGAATAAAGAACAATCTGTTTACTTTAGCATAGACTTTATGTCCACCAGCTTATGTCATAATGACGTGAAGCTGTGGATGATCTAATTCTATGCTATTGAATAGTGATGGTGATAGTCATTAAAACTTTAGTCTGCCAGACTGAAAAGCCACAATTAATCTGTTTACAAAACAGCTACAAATTTACGTCCGTTTATGTCACTGAAAGTCATGGTTTGGTTGATGGTTAAACTGGTACTGAAACAACTTAAACTAAGCTCATCAGAGCTTCCAAATCAACTACCTTTCGGATAACAGGATCATCTGATGTGGTTACAGTGTGATGAATACGATCGATTGGAACCAATGGTCGCTCGTTCTTAACATTAACTCTGTCGTAAGACTTGTCATAGTACTCCATAGACCCACATTTGACCCTAATACGAAAATTAAATACATTTTGTAATTCCATCATCTCAAACCTCTTCAAATTAACAATTATTATATACCAAACAGTAATCTTACAGATCTTCCGGTTCCTTAACATTAGGAAGATACAATTTGCTCAACCGAGGAAAGTCCATTTCTTCAATGCTTTTCCAATCCGCTTTCACAGTCACCGACGCCTCCCTATTCTTCATAGGTCCCTTCTGATCGTAACGTCCTCTTCCCCTTTGGTTCTGCATCTTCCTGTCCTTCATCTTGTTTGATTTCAGTTGCTGCATTCCCTGAGCCTGGTTTCTATTCTGCTGCTTCATCCTCGGGTTCTTCTGGTTAGGGCGGAATCTTGACCTTTGATACATAGGTCTTTGAATCTTCGTCGTATCCACCAACTGGAATGAGCTCTCATCCTCATCATGAAAGTACGCGAATTGGTTTCCAGCCCCAACCCCAAACTGAGATATGTACTTGTCTACACAAAAAAATACACACATTAAAAAACTACCCCAGACTTTCCACATCAGATTTATAACGCATTTTAGTACACAACTCACTCTGGAATCGTCGATCAGGATAGGTGGCACCAGTCCAATCAGCAATCTGTCAAATTTAAAACGCAGTAAATTAACATTAAAATTAATTCTTGATTAGTTCCTCCCAATCATTCCCACCCATGCTTTCACTCACACTTCACCTACACCAACCATTATCACTAATTGAATTAATTAAATTTTTATTTACCTTTCCCAGCCGGTCACTTTTCGCAAAGGGTTGATAGGGCATGTCCTTAAACTGCTCCGGAATTCCCGTAGGGCCCCATCCCGTCTCGTTGTCGTGAATAATCGGTGGTGTAAATTTTAACGTGGACTTTGCCATATTTTACCAACTTTTTAATTCACTTTAAATTTTTTTAAAGATGTTTTTTTAAATGTCAAAAGTAAAGAAAGTTTTTTAGAAGGTGACTCTCTTTACGTAGCAGATTTGCCAATGCAGAGGGAGCATACGGTACAATGTATTGATGCATTAGACTTTTGAATAAAGGAGCGTCTGGCAGTAGGGACGGGGCTATATGGTAGATGGCCCTACTAGTCACCTACGCTTAAGCTCATATGTAATGAATGACTATATAAATAAAGTGTGGATAAATTGATGTCCGCGCCGATTCCTACAAGATTGTTTTAACTTAATTTAATGGCAATACGAGGATATTTTAATGATTAAATTGCAATGCTTTGTAGGGTAATTGACTATAATTATTTGGTAATAGAGTGAGGAATGAAATTCATTGCAATAATGGTGTTACAGGGTTAATTTGGCTAAAATTTAATGCATTTGCATACATAAGATAAAAGTAGTGAATGAGCTATTGCTCTTTTGTAAAGATAATTAGGCAGGTTAACTTAATTGTAGGTTTGGTGTATTATAGATACCTAAACAAGATTGATTGTTGTAATGATTCCAATTCCAGTCACCAGTAATAATGCGTAGGGATTTAAAATTAACATAATTGTTCATTATATTTCAATATATATATTGAGGTATGTATATAAGTTTTATAAGTGTATTTGCTGCCAGGGGATGAACTCAGGTTGGGATGCAGTTGGGTGAGAATAATTTTGAACAAGAAGACAGGTGAACGAATTCATCCGAACCGAATCGGTTCACCTGCTTTGGAATTTCTGGACACTGGGGTTTTGAGGCTTTATAGTTACTATACTATTACAGGCTTTTTAGGAAAGTGGCATTTAAAAAATTAAGTAGAACTATGTACAAATTTTGTGCAACAGATTGCTTATCTGACTTTTGGTAGTAATCTTTGAGGGTAGGTATCTAATAGGTTATGCCAATTGATGAATTGCATCAACAACTGTTGCTTATTCTTTTGTCATTACATTAATCCTGACATATCATCATCATCTTTGAAGATGAAGCAAGAAAATTGCAAATCATTACTATAAATTAATAAGCCCAATAATAATCTGGCGTATTGAAATTTGTCGGCACTTTTTGGTTGTGATAATATATTAGCCTAGCCTGGTTTACCTGGAGTAGGAAACGTTAAAAGTAATGACATACAATGTTGTGTTGTGCAATACAATAATGTAAATTTTCAATAAATTGCACTGCATCAATTGCATAGATATCATTGTACTTTAATTAAAATAATTTTATTAGTATCATTTTAATGTAGCTCCGACCCGACCGAATCTACAAAATTTGAAAATACTACGTTGTTACGTTTGCTTTTCAAAACTAATGACACTTATTTTTAAAATCGTACTCTTCGTTTCATTTTTAATATGCTTAAAGAAGATTCTTGTAATTCACGAAAATTGTCTATTGTAGAAATGTTTTAAAACGGTAAAGCAATGTACACATGTCACTTTTTAGTTGATAAGAAAGAAATTTTTCAACTTTATACTATACTCATGTCACATTGTATTTGTATGCATTGCACGTACACAACGCAAAATACATATGTATACCTATGCGCTTAGGGCTTAGGACTTAGTTTTGATAAACGTTTTGAATAATACAAAAAAACTTACTGCATGAGACTGCATGTAGTTTACTGCATATAATTCATAGCTTATGACTTAGTTTGAATAAACGTTTTGAATAATACAAAAAAACTTACTGCATGAGACTGCATGTAGTTAGTTTACTGCATATAATTCAAAAGAGACTTAAATATACGCACAACATGTACCTACGAAACTTGCCAACAATATATTTACAAACATACTGACACAATAATATAAATGTACCTACCTATATAGCCTATGAGTCGGCAACAGAGTTGCAATCTGAATGAAATTGGTGAAAAAACCAGAATTTCAAGAATGAATCACATCACCAAACCAATAACAATGCATTAGTGTAATACCTTGGCATCTTCAAAGTTTTATTGAAATATGTACATTGAATTTTGCAGTTAGTTACGATGATTCTTTTTACTCTCACTCTCACTTATGATTAATAAGCAAGAACATGACATTGAAAAAAGTTTTCGATTTCGATAGTAAAGGATTTGTGTACAAGATTTTGTTTCCGAAGAGGAAAACACTAACACAGCAAATCGTCCTCTGTTCAGCAAATGATTTGATGGGGTATCGCTGGTCAGATCTGGTAAAAAATCACTATCTGAATGGGATTGACATTGAGACCTTAAAAGCATCTGTCAAGTTGTAGTTCTCCTCCCAAAATGTCTTTGACGCGGTGAACAGAATGACAACGTGCCCATGCAGTTTAACAACCAATTTAATGGGCTTAGTACAGTAATTAAAATACATAGGAACATCCGTCGAATAACGGAAGTTCAATAGGTATAGCAATGTCCCCAGCAGCACACTTTCAGTCGCCACAAATATTACGAATGTAAGTTGTTGTTGTTACACAAACTAATTAATATTTTCCTGTTTTTATTATTGAAGACTGAACCGGAATACTGTAGCATTCTAATTCAGTCAGTCTTTGTTAACCACATAGTAGACGATAACTAATTTATTATGAGCTGTCAAGCTATTAAATATCGCGACATTAGATTACTTTAAAAGTTTTTGTAAGATGTTATTTGTCATTTTGTAATATTCGTGATTATATTTGATTTTGATATAAAACATAACATACAACACATTAACATTTTAATCGATCTACGAGCATGTTGATTTTGTTATGTAAGGTATTTCCGGTGATGCTTTAACATGATCTTGTGATCTCAAATTGCTTATAACTTCCATTTTTGAAACTAATTAAAAAAACATTTTTGCACTCATAATGATTTATATGTAGGTATCTCAAGCCTAAAATTAAATTAGCTACATGGATGCCGGATGTTTAGACTATAATGAACAAAATAAAACTGTCGCGAATCTTTTTGTCAGATGCAATTTAATCAAAAGTAGCTACATTGGTCATTTATATACCTATTAGCCATTAGCTACGAAAATTCTATGTAACATGTGTAAAACTCCATAATAGATTGCCTGATAATGCCTAATGAAAGCGATTATAACATCTACATTGTTTAACAAATGATTTGCATGAACAAGGAATGCCGAATAGGTTATCGATCAACATCCTTAACATCACATTATTCACATTTTAAACAATGATACATAGGAAGGAGGCATTATATTTTTTCCAATTTTCATTAGTCGCGCCGTACTTAAATGTAGTATACTTTGGTAATAATTCGCATCATCTTATTATGAACTTACTGTTAGGTATCCATACATACATTTAGACTTTAGACACATATATGAAGTATATCTTTTTTTATTCAACACATGGCACATCCAAAATAGTCAAATGCTCAAAAACATTTGCAAACAGTCTTCAGTGAGCACTGACTACCATATATGCAGTTACAAGTCAGCAGTCTTGGGGTAGGGTTCACAAAAGTCACAACAAACAACTTTGTCGACTGAATGTCCTAGAGAAAGTGCAAGAACATAAAGTGCAAGAACACAGGGCAACTGTACATTGCTTATTATGTGCACTGCATTAAAAAGTTTAGCACGCACCCTTATCATCATCGTAAATACTAGTTAGTAGAATCTTATAGAACAGGAAATATCAGTATAAAAAAAGTTTTTGAAGAAAAACGAGCAAAATCTATAATGATTGGCAACTCAGCAGCAGATCTCTTGTGAAATTCATGTGGGCTGTTTTAGCTATCTGAAAATTTCATACTTGGTTATCGGCAAAATATATAATGTTCGTAAGCTTATCATAGAGATAAGCTACAACGTGGTTTTCAAATCGTCTTTATTGCCGTTAGTTCTGTGATATACGTTTTTCATCCATAAAATGCCTCTGAACACGGGTGCAGCCTTGGCTGTGAGCCTGATTCCAGCCGCTGTCATTGTTGTATACAATTTAATGGAGCATGGGTTTCCAGGTGGGAGTTTGAAGGACTTAGTTAGCAGTGGATTAATTGGAAGTGCTAGCTCAATATCTTTAAAAAATATCAGTATCATTACAAATAGTACAAGTGAAAGCAGCATTAATAGCATTAGTGATAAGATTCCTTTTGCAAAAATTGTTTTGCAACCTGGAATAAAAGAGGCAGTGACAACTACACAGGCAACGACAACGGCAGAAACAACAACAACGATTAGGTCAACAACTACTGCGAGTACCACAACCACTACAACAACAACACAGGCTCCAGTTGTTTTACCAAAGTTGCCGATATGCTGTGATAATCTGTACGCTTCCGGTGGTCAGTTAGTTGGCAGCTGTGGAATCGATCCGTTGCATGATTTCGTGTTGTTTAGTGGGAAGGAGAATAATGTATGGAATGCACCTGCTCATTTAATTGGAAGTGGAGTGGAAACCAAATTTTCGTAAGTGATCACAAGGATTTTTTAAACGGCATAGTTTATATATATATGCAATTCAATATTTTAATAATAATGAGTAAAGCATAGACAATGTTAATTTGCATTCAATCGGAAAGTGTGTAAATTGCCTATGATATGATCAATACTTACAACTAAAACTACTCATTGTTTTCAACCCTTTAAATTAAAGTATTTGGTTTAAAGATTGTTTATCGGGGGGTTGATATGCTGGCTGAATATTTTGTAGTGTGAGAAAAAATCGTCCCCACCCTGAATCCTTCTGCTAATTAATTCAAATAATTCATCATCGTTACCTCATATTATGTAGGTATGTCATGAAGCAAATGTAATTAAGATCCATAATCTATAATATATATCTAGCATTTCAACCGTTGAAAGGAGAAACTGAGGTTATTTTTATAGTAAAGTTCTGTCACATATTTTTAGTATAAGCCTACCCAGGCACCTGTGTATACATATGTTTAAAATTTAATGTATTCCAATCCAAAATATTATACATGAACGCTGTGATTGGTTTTGGTTCTGAAATTAATCTAGCCTGCATGCTGCATGATGCTTACGTGATATGTATTAGTGAATGTATCATTACCTAATCAATTTCAAATTTGGAATGGATTAACAGCAAAGGAAATGCGTTTTGCTTACATATGATTAGCATAAAATGTAAATCGATTACTTAGGATTGGGTGGGATGCGCTTCTGCACTGCAGGACAGGACCAAGATGTCACGAAATTGGATGTAAAAATAGGATGTAAAATCTGTATTTTTGTGCTGTAGATGACTTGATTTGATTCCATCTTCTTCCTCGTAATTCATGCATTACTATCGATGAGACAAGCAATAAATAGGTCTAATTTGTAATAGTACAAAAAAATTCTAAACAGGTAGTTGACACAAGCACGAGTTATCTATACAATAAAAAATAACCACTCCCTTTCACTTGCTTTGCATCTCATAAATTGTATAACACTAGATCAAACTATCAAACAGGTAGTCTCTGTGACATAAAAATACAAACCACAAAACTCCAAGATTTTTTATAAATTTATCAGAGCCGGAATAGCCGGATATTGGGTGCTGTGTGTACAATTATGAATGAATAATTTCTGCATGCCATACATAATTGAATAATTGCATCTGTTTGGACATTGATTTGTACAATTCTTTCACTATATAGCCAATTGTTCACGTATTCATAAGAAGACTTTGTATTTAAGATGTGCTTTTACTTAAGGGCATACGAGGTTGCATTGTTTTGACATGTTTTTGTGCCTCGTGAAAAGGTACTATCATTTAAATGGATTGAGAGCATCAGTATCATGAGCCTAAATTTCCTTTTGAGATTACTCTGGATTTTTTTCCTTGGAGAAAAAGGGAAGTCAGAAGGAAAACATGTTTATTGATTGTTTTTTTTAACTTAGGGTTTATTTTTATCGGTTTATTGCAAATGCGAACATACATACAACCAATAACCAATTTGTTATGTAAGCAAAACATTGATGCATTTTAACATGAGCTTTTATCGGTTTGCTTTTTAATATACAATTGACACATTTTTATATGTACTGGTTTCGTTAAATTAGGTACTCTTGCTGCAATTTGCAGTGTCACTATATTAAGTATGTTACAACTCCTTGAAGCTTGCGGCTATGGCTTATGTAATGCAATTACTGATGTTTTCGCTAAATTATATCAAATTATTTGCTCTAGTTTGCAGACGTCGACGAGGGGCTGTAAGGATGGCAAATTTATTGGTCAACTTCCCATATCTACAGATGACATCTCAGAGGACCATTTTTTGACAAATGGTGTGCTCAAATACAAAAATGAGTATTATCGACAAGACGAGTATTGCATTAGGGGCAAAGGGTGAGTACTATTTTTCATTTTTCGTGTGCCTAATTATAGACAGACTTGATTTCATCCTTCATCCTACATTTATCAAATACAATATTGGTATTGTAGGTGACAAGCTTACAACAATACTACAAGTAATTTACACTGGTTTTGGTAAGAGAGCATTCAAAGCTAACAATTATAATGCAATCAGGTAGCAGTGTTTAAGCATTTTGTTGTTTTTGATATTCGCGACTCGCGATGCGATGATCATTAAAAGTAGCCGATCAATCTTAACAAACACTTTGGTGTTTCTTCTCACTACTTTTTTGTTTGTAAAGACAGATCGTTGATCGTTGCATGAACTGCATTTTTTCTAGTAATTCGAAAAGAATGCAAAGGAAATCATCAAATTTTTTCACGTTTCACGCAATATTACAACAGGTGCACAAGGTTTGAGTCGTGCATGTTTGTATTTATGATTGTAGGCAGGCAGATTTTAATGCTTAAGTATGCAAAATACATTGATTGAAACACATCTGCATATATGTATGTATCTGCAGGAAGAGGTTAAAAAAGCTAAAGTTTGTTGAGCCTGCTTTATTAGCTCTTTTCTCTAAAATTGTCTTGCAGCAATGTAATCATCTTTGTTTGATTTTTCTTAATTGTGATTTGCAAAATTTTAAGACAAATACTTTCAATCGTCAACCAACATGCTAGTTGTTAGTAAATTCATAATGATTACTACTACTTTGGTAGTCTTTCGTTAGCTGATTAAATGTATAAACAGTCTTTAGTGTATTTTGATGCAATGGGGTCAGGACAATTTTGATTTCTTAGAGTAAAAAAATGAAAGTACGAAGAAAATTCTTTTGCATCGGTATAAATTTTAGATGCTCTTACTAAAATATTATTATTAGAAATCATAGGTATAATCAAAGGACAAAAGTCACAACTGAGAAACCAAAGATTTTCTATACCCAATGCTAGATTAACATTATGATTATTAATGCATTCTTATGTACTCCAGACAAAACGCCGACGTTATAGAAGTTCAAATTTGCAAAATTGACTGTGAAAATCCGGAAACCCCATGCGTTCACAAGTGTTGCGGCTACGATGAAATATACAGTATGGGAATGAATGGACAACGCGGGGGTTGTTTATTTGCGGCTACGATGAAATATACAGTATGGGAATGAATGGACAACGAGGGGGTTGTTTAAGAATGGATCCCACAAGAAACGAATCCATTTGGTCACCAACCCTGTATGACGAAAATGGGGTGAGGATTACGGAGGATCGGTTAAATGCAGCTGGAGTAAGGCCGCATGTAATCCAGTCAAATCCAACGCGTTTCCGACAGTCTTGTCCAAGAAACGCTACAACCGTATTTCCATACGGGAAACAAGTGGCCGATTTTTTAGCTGCTGTACTTCGATATCCATTTGCTGCCCTCAAGTAATAAATTATTAATGCATCCAATAATTACATTGAAACTAAAACCAGGGATGTGATTCAACTGGTCTGGCAAAATGACATATCTTATCTCTTGCCGCTTAATTAAATTTAGATTTATGATGCGTAAGGATGGTTGGCTAATGAACCCTAATCCGGCAGAAAGAAACATTGCCATTTCAAGAACAATGCGCACAACAAAATATTGTATTGATGGTGTCCAGAACTATGGGGAAACAACACCGTTTTCAAACTCGGAAGACCAGACTGTTCTATTTTTATGTCTTGGGGCTGCAGAAGGTAGGTTAAAAGTTTTTAAAACCAATTTTATGTAAAAAAAGTAAGTATTTTATATGCAGTTATGTTTCTTGTAGAGCTGTCATCACATACAGGGGATGGGTCTGAGAATTTGATTGCAGCATCATCAATTAATCAGCGAGAGTCCAGTACCACCCACAGTTCTACCTGTTTGTTGTCCATTGGACCCTGACGCGGATGAGGACGGAAATGAAATTTCTCACCATTGCAAATCTTCCCTAAGTAGTGCGGAGCAAATGAGCAATTTTGGAAAAGAAAATTCAAGCTTGTGGATTGCGTCTCCAAATTTCATGTACACTCATAAGATTGCCAAGTTCAGGTAACTTTTAATGGTGCATATCATTTAATAATGACCATAACTAGAGGTTGATGTAAATTCATAAAAACCATCTAAATATTTGTTTCACAATAGGCTGGAAGTGAAGCCTCTTAAATGCCAGAAGTGGACCAAAGCTTTTGTTCACAATCTTGGAAAGCTTTTGTCCCCAACGGAGCCTGTACTAATGCCCAATGGAATGTTGAAAGTTGGAAATGAGTACTTCCGAAATGGGGAATTTTGTGTGAATGGGTATGTATTTTATTTTTAAAGCGCTATGCCAGTTAATCGTGTTTGTAATAAAAATTTCATTGGATTTCAGTGTATTTCCGAACATTGTTGAAGTTCTGGTTTGCAAAACAAACTGCTCTGATCCTCAAACGCCGTGTATTCAGAAATGTTGTGCCCCAAACGAGGTTTACAGCTTAGGGGTAGGGGGTAAGAAACGAGGCTGTGTTTCACTCGCTGAAGAAGATACCCCATTCGACCCACCCCTCTATAAGAACATGACTGCCAAGGTGTCAAATCAAGAGCTTGAAGTTATGTCACCACATTTAGTGCAAAAATATCCTCCAAAGTTTCAGTACAGCTGCTATAAAAACGTTACACTAGTTTTTCCTTTTAGTAGTGACGTTGTTCAGCTCATGAATCCTCTAGCTCAGATCAACTTGGAGTAAGTTGATAACAATTTAAATAGTACAAGTTGACGCGTTCGATAAGAAATCGTTAAAAATTGTTAATCATAATTTGCCGTTTGTTTACATAGGTTTAGGTTAAGACAAGATGGGAAGGTCATTTACAAACATCCAAGCATACGTGATGCAACTGGAGATCTGATAGAATCCGCTTTCAGCACATACAACTTTTGCGTAGATGGTATCCGGAACTTTGGGGAGCCGCAAGGGCCATACAGGAACCCTGAAGATCAAACGATTCTCTTTGTTTGTGCAGTAAGCCCTCCCGATAAAGCATAATTTTAGTAAATACATTTGCCATAGATTTTGAGTACTTTAGGCCAGGTAAGCACTCAGGTGGTTGTGACGTTTAAAACGAATGTTTTCATGGTGTGCACACATGTATGATTATTAAGTTTGTATTGTAATTGTAATCCTTATAGTTCTACTTGGCTTTTCTTTGTTTTAAGATGTATGAATATGTTGTGATGCAATTTGTATAAATGAATTATATGTATTTATATATATGACTGGTAATAGTAAGTTATGTTGCAGTACTAACCAAGATGTTTATTTTTGTTAATCGGTCAGTATATTCGAATAGTTATATAAAAAATGAACCAACTCGAGATTACTTAAAATAAAGGGCAGGTAATATAAGAATTGATTAGCATTTACGCTGTATTATGTACTATGACGCTAATAAATACATAAAATATTGAGAGTGGACTTAGTAAATGACGTTACAAAAGTTTCATAATGCTCATAAACATTAGCAATCTATTTTTAACAAAATACACGTGTATAAATTTAGATGGCCCAAGGAAAAGTAAACTTAACAATCCTTTGACGTCTTTTGTTATCACTACAAAACATTTATTTTAGACCATGTCAATATTGTGGGCAAGCCTGACTAATACAGGAAAGATGTTGTCTGCAACTTGTTAGTGTGAAACCACTAGTGTGTTAATTTTTCCGAATGATGCATTACTAAACTAGACGAATTATAATTATATCCACAGACTCATATACGAATGGGTTCAAATATACATAATAATAATAAAAGGATCGTTCATTCTGTTTTGGGCATATTATTCATATTTCTTATCTGTCTGGTATCCGTTGTTGGTTTTCACCCCAAAGGCTTATATGGTCCACGATCAAGTTCATAACGTACGTAATAACCATCCTTGGGGCTGCGAGTATTCTTTGTTGTACAACATAAAAATATTAGTAATGTATATCCAATGATGTTCAGTGACCACCAACTTTGCTTGTGCCTACGTGTACTAAAAACTGTTTCAAAGTTTTGTCAGATTTGCGTATTAAAAGAGGCTTTGAGGAAATAACTCCTTTGCGAACAGGCTAATCATATATCTTATTATGCTTTATGAGCAATATAGTATGTATCACCAAAGTGCTATCAATGACACTGAAGAATAATTTTTGTTATCTGAATACCCATGCATTCTTTAATTCTCGTTTGAGATTATAGGATAGGATTTTTTAACCGAAATCTTGTACACGTACAGTAGTAAGAGTGGTTGACATGTACATAGTAAATGGGCTTATTGTATTGCACTGATGATAGTTATTTGTGCGTAGGCACTGCATTGCATTGATTCTATAAATAAAATATACTGTTTTATAAACATCCCAGTAATACATTTGACGCATTTGGTGCAATAAAAAGCAATGCATTCTGGATTCGGAACTTGTATAAATTGATTTTTCAAAAGATCTACAGGTCATCGTTCCATAGTAGGTTCCAGTTGTTAGACAAGACAGTTGTAAGAGCTTTCAATTTAACATCTTGATTTGACAAAATACTAGTCTAAGAAACCATTTTAGCTATTTCTGGATAAATAACTAAAGTTTTTACTTACTGTGACAAAGTTGTTTTGAAGATCCTTTAAGGTATGTAAAGTGTCATTACATACGTAGCATAACTAATTATACAGGCTGAAACAAAAAGAAAATTTGGAATTGGAAAACATTGGTTTCTAATCATATTATTTCCATTCATATTTTAGGTTCGGACGTCGTCTCCTTGTTTTCCTTGCAACCAGACAGCTATCAAAGTAGACAACACGATGGACATCCAGGTTTTACTGCAGAAGTTGATGAAGTACATTCATGGGTGCAACGCTGGACAAATTTTGCTCTTGGCAGTCTTCATTTTACATGCTCCCCTCCATAATTCGGACTATTTATGACTTGGTTACAGCCACAGTCAGAACTATTGTTAGAACGTTTATGTATTCCCTTATTGCAACTATTGCCATCAGTTTGTACATGGGGAAAAACGATGAAATCTTTGAAATTGGAACAAGAATGGTTCACATTACCAAAAAGACTGTTCTGGGCTTACTGGACTAACTTGAGAGTAAAGAAACGGAGATTTTGTCAGATTTGTCAAATTTTGTCATACCCAAAATATATTACATCTCTTCGTGTGATTTAACCTTGGTTCAAGTTCAACCTATAAAAATTTGACAAGATATTCTTCTGTGTAGATGTTTTGATTGTAAAAAATCAAATATTGACTAGATGTGATACGATAATATTTTTAATTACACTTTTGATGATCTCAGAAAATGAAAACTTATGCAACCAAACCGTATTGTATTGTACTTCCAATAATCCTGCTTCAATCCATCTAAATAAAAGGATTCGCAAGTTTGACAAATTATTGTTGTATGAATTTTATTGTTCTCCAGCAAGGGTCACACCTGACTTTATCCTGTGTCAACTTATCTCGTGATATGCATTAAAATGTTTGGGTTTATTGAGTTTTATACTTACATAGTTTTACTTTGCTCATTCTAGGTCATCCTCTGCGTCTGCAGTACATCAGTATGTTCACGTACACAATATCTCTGAGATATAGTAGCAAAGACTTTAGACTTACATACTAAGTAAAAGGTATACAAAAATCTTTATGAAAGACAACACCCAAATTGTATGATTAAAAAGTTTAGACCAAACTTATAATTAAAGATTCTTTCAACCGTTGAATGCCTCTTCAGATACCAAATGGACCTGGCAATTTATTTAAAAGTACAAAACACAAGTACAAAAAGCAATGAACTTTTTGCCATAAAAAGAGTAAAGGGATCAGTTGATAAGATACAGATAACTTCAAGATGATAACAATTAGATTTTCAGGTTCGTCGTAGATTGTTTCATTTCATTGTTAGTAATAACGAATTGAGTTCTACAGTTATCTTCATAGGCTACGCCCACGTCTGATTCCTGGAGTTGGAATCGTTATCTCAAGCTATTTTAGCAGTTGCCTGCATGCTATTTGTATTTGTAAATGATACAAAATGCTTTTATAGTAAGTAATTTTTGTTTCCTGTATGAACCTTAAACATTATTACTTACATACCTATACATACACTACTAATTGCAAGCCGTAGTTGCATAAAAATATAAAGCCAAAAATACCACAAATGAAGTTCGACTTGGTTCGCAACGAAGTAGTTATCTCCTATTCAACATATCAAACTATAGTCTTGATAAATTTATGACCAAGCTTTAATTTTATGGATTAGGTCTACGTTAGAATCTAAAAATGGAAAGAAGCTGTATTAAATCAGAGAAACCCTATTTTCCGAGTAAAAAACAAACTTTTGACGAAGTATATATTAGTATTCAGTCTTGCCATTTCAGTTTGTTCTGCTAATAGAAATGCTGATCATTATGATTTCATCATAGGTAACTTCTTAACATCTTAACCACATACAAGATAACAGCCCAAAAATGAATTAAGTTGAAGGCTTATGAAATATACATTTGTAACATTAAATTTTCAAACTGAAATTAAAAATAGCTGGAGGAGGAACAGCAGGGTGTGCCTTAGCAAGGCGACTAGCCGAAGATGGCGAATTTACTGTCCTCGTCTTGGAATCTGGTGGATTGCCAAAACCAGATATGGATATTCCCGCATATGCACCCAGTTTCTTGAGAGATTCGGATGTAACGTTTTATTACAATACCGTACCACAACGAAATGCAGGACTGGATTCTAAAGGGGTTGGTGAAATGAAAACATTTCTTTGTATTTTAGGTTACAAATTTTAACTTCTATCTTTTTTAATGTACATTAATGGCAGGTTATGAGCGTTTTTTCGGGGAGGATGCTAAGTGGAACAAGCTCGTTAAATTATATGTGGTTTAACCGGGGGAGCCCAAATGATTACGACAACTGGGCAAACTTAACCAATGATGAAAGTTGGAATTACTCAAATATGCTGAAGTACCTGAAGCGAGTCGAAACCTATACTGGAGATTTCCCATCAGGTAATACATACAACTTTAAAAGATTTCGAACATTATCTTCTTGATCGAAAAAGAAGTATCTAAGTTTTATATTATTTTCCTTCCTTCTTTGTAGACCAGCATGGTTATCAAGGACCAATCACAGTCAGCCGTCCAAGATACACTCCAGGATTAGACTATTGGCTTGCTGCGGGTAAATCCTTAGGATACCCAATTGCTGATCCTAATGGTCCTCAGCGTGTCAGTACGTACCGTTACAAAAGTATAAACATTTTAAATCTTTTTAATCATATCTTCAAAATAACACGCTTAGGGATGAATTCTTGTGACTTGACGCAGGTTTTACACCAGTTGAATATAGCAAAAGATTTGGTAGACGTGTTAGTTCTTTCACTGGATACATAAAACCGATTATCGGAATTATACCAAACCTACATATCATAACAAACGCTAATGTAACTCAAATCGTAAGCAAAATATCTTATTTGAAAATGTTTTTTACACTAAAGTAAAGTATCCAATTCTTCAAAGGTCAAAACATTGTATTTAATGATTCAGATCTTTGAGGGAAAGCGAGCAGTTGGCATCAAGTATGAAACCAGAGATGCATTGCAGTCCAGAACTGTCTATGCAAAAAAAGAAGTAATCATCAGTTCAGGAACGTTTGGCTCTCCAGTGTTGCTGATGAGATCAGGCGTGGGTCCCAGAGACGTGTTGGAAGCGGCGAATGTACAACTGAAAGATTCTTAATGATTGGGTCAAATTTTGTTCTTCCTATCAACATTTGATTGTCTTTTCCTCAGATTCCATGCATCCAGGAGCTTCCTGTTGGGCAAAGTTTAAAGGATCATACGTGGTTCCCATTGAACTTTATTGTGAACAACAAGGCAGTAGTAATTGATGCTGAAAAAGATTTGAGCCCAGAAAATCTTGCTTTGTTTAGAAGAACTGGAGATGGTAGGATAATGTCAATATTATTATTTTCTTATATTCAATGCTCATGCCGATGCTACGTCATTTTTTGTATTTATTATTTTTATTTACCCCTGTTAGGCCCATTTTCTTCAACGAGTGGCTCTACGGGACAAGCATTTATCCCTTCATCTGTTGCAATTGCTGAAGGAAATTCCGACTGGGCTGATTTACAGCTTATCATGTCGCATAGTACACAAGCTTTTCACGGCCCATCACTAAACCGCAGCTTATCATTAGCTAGCTGGGAAATACCTATGTCGTCTTCTGTTTGGTTGACTCGTCCAAAAAGTAGGGGTAGTATTAAAATAAATCCAAGGAATCCGCAAGGCTCTCCATTAATTGACTTTCAGTATCTTACTGATCCAAGAGACATGCAAATGGCCCTTGATGGTAATAAATCAGCGTTACATTTATAGTTATAAATTATCTAGAAAATTCAAATTTATTCTTACAGAAAGTGTTTGTATGCTACTATATTTAGGAATCAAAATGATCATGACCATTTTTGAGAAAACGAGTCCATACAGGAAGCTTGGTGCTCGCTACTCAGCCATTGATATTCCAACATGTCGCCATCTTAAATTTCGCTCAGTGGAGTATTGGAAATGCTACGTTCAGCACTTGACCTTAACTGGATGTCATCCTGTAGGAAGCTGTCGAATGGGAGCTGGTCCCCATGATCCCAATGCTGTGGTCGACACGAAGTTAAGGTACATATGAAACCATGAAAAACGATGATAAACGACTCCTGCAAAACTTGTGTTGATTGTTTACAACTTAAACTAGTTTTTATATATAATGTTTCCATTAAATTACGTGTCCTGATATTTTAACAGAGTAATTGGCATTGACAATCTGCGAGTTGTGGATGCATCCATTATGCCCGATATAATCAACGCTAACACACAAGTTGGTGTTTATGGAATTGCTGAAAAAGCTGCTGATATGATACTGGAACATTGGAAACCATCACAAAAATATAGTCACTTAACTAGCTTTCAATTGTAGAATATTATGTTAATGTAAACATTTATCATATAGTCAAATGTTTTAGCTCTCCGATTACTTATACACTATACTTCTCCTAAGTATGTATGTGGTGTAATTGCAAAAATGCATTTTATAAGTTTTTAAATGATTAAGTCTTAAATAGTTTGAACTGAATAAAGTGTCAACAAAGTAAATATCAAAAG
Organism: Orchesellides sinensis; assembly: GCA_027744375.1. Classification (NCBI taxonomy): domain Eukaryota; kingdom Metazoa; phylum Arthropoda; class Collembola; order Entomobryomorpha; family Orchesellidae; genus Orchesellides; species Orchesellides sinensis. The sequence goes on along the minus strand of JAHZNG010001331.1, from coordinate 5,705 downwards.
TATGCATTTAATAAATTTTCAGAAAGCTTGGTATAAAATCAGCCTCAGTTCCCGTTTCATAGAAATTCCCAAAGGTTAGACGATATTATGCATCCCTCATAATCATGACTTCATGAATATTGTGAATTGTACAATCTGAAGTTCCAATAATAGATAGAAATATAAGATAACCATCAGCGTTTATCTTGATTGATTACTTCAGATCCTTTTTTCCGTAAAAGATGTAGCATCATAGATATGCTTCAGTAATTTTTCAAGGCTACGAAAAGGCACGAGTACATTTAAGTAAGCACATTGTTTCCTTCACACGCCCTCCTCAACCCATCAGCACTGCTGCGGTAAGCAATTATTGTGAACAAGTCCCTTTTATACACGAGCATAGGCTTAGCATCAAATCAATTTGCCAACATCCTTAGCTTTGGGCTGAGGCGTACTACATGCATGCAAATAGTGTAAACGATTAGGTAATTGATCTTTCGTCTTCATGATTAATTTATTTTTATGTTTTACTTAAATTTATGTATATTAGGCTATATAACCTTTATAGGACTTTAATTATTACCTACTACTACTGGCATAAAAATTTTTGTAATTATGTTGCGTTATGAATCTTTTAAGGTATGAATTCTCATTTACACTAATTAAGACGCACATGCACAAGTCCCTGGGTAAATCACGCTTCTTTTGTATTTTGACTGGATTAGATTATATGCAAGCATGAGTCATAATTAAAGAAGATGTTTAACACAGATACTTTCACAAGGAGTTAATAGTCGATAGTAGTTCTTGACATAGTCTATGATAGTGCTTTGAAGAAACTAGCAATACACGTCGAAAATGAATTTAAGAAGATACATATTCGTTTATGTTTTAATCTCAGGGCTTACGGTATCTAGTGCGCTTAGTGACGAGGCTTACGACTTCATAATTGGTAAGGTTAAAAAATGCCAGCCAGTATTTCAAAGTACTGCAAGAATTAAATTTAAATATGTAACTAAACAATTTTGATTAAGTTGGCGGAGGAACATCAGGCTGTGCATTAGCAAGACGACTTGCTGAGGATGGAAGGTTTAGTGTTCTTATCATCGAAGCTGGGGGGTTGCCGAAGCCTGGTATGGATGTTCCAGCGTATGCACCAAATTTTCTGGGAGACTCAGATGTAACCTTTCGTTATCACACTGTACCACAAGCAAATGCAGGACTACGCTACAACGGAGTATGGAAATGTTAACTCAGGTTTATAACTTAAAATATAAAGGATGGATTGTTGATTACAATTGTTGTGATAATTTCTCAGACCATATCAATCATTTCTGGAAAGATGTTAAGTGGCACAAGTTCGCTGAACTATATGTGGTTCAATAGAGGAAATCCGAATGATTATGACAACTGGGCAAAGTTAACAAATGATAGTAGCTGGAATTACTCAAGCATGCTTAAATACTTCAAGCGAGTGGAAACATACTTGGGAGACTTTCCATCTGGTATTTTTATTAAATTAATTGTACAACTCATTAGCAGAAATAGAAATTTATTAAAAATTACATGGTTTGTTAGAACAACATGGTTATCAAGGGCCAATAACTGTGACCCGTCCAAATTACGCTCCAGGCTTGGAAGCTTGGCTCGAAGCAGGAAGGTCCTTGGGTTATCCGATTGCAGATCCAAATGGGCCTCAGAGAATCAGTAAACACAATAAGTTTTACAGAAGCAATTAAATAGAAACAGACCATTCATTTTTTTAATAAACTTCCATGAAACTATCTTTACTATGTGTGCAAATTAGGTTTCAGTCCTGTGGAATTTAGCAAAAGATTTGGTAGACGAGTGAGCTCGTTTACAGGATATATTAAGCCGAGCTTTGGACCAAGAAACAATCTGGAGATCATTACAAATGCTAATGCAACAAAAATCGTAAGTCGAAAACAATCTTCTAAATGGCGATACTAACCGTTTACTGGCTGGAATGTAATGCTGATTGATTTTAAAATATGTTTGACAGTTGTTCAAAGGCAAACGGGCGGTTGGTGTCAAGTATGAAGTCATATCAAGTAGTTCAGTATTACAATCTAGGTCTGTGTATGTCACGAAAGAGGTGATAATTAGTGCTGGAGCTTATGGCTCTCCCCTTTTGTTAATGAAGAGTGGGATTGGTCCTAGAAATGTTTTGGAGGCTGCAAAGGTGGGCTCACGTAAAGAACCTATGTTTACGCGAACTTAACTGTAATACAAAATGATTTATTGAAATATGAACTTATTTTTAGATTCCGGTACTGTGTGAACTGCCAGTTGGAGAAAATCTCCGAGACCACATCCCATTCCAGTTAAATTTCATCATTAATAATAGATCTGCAGTATTTGACACTGAAAGAGATCTAACTTCTGAAAATCTAGTGTTATTTAATCGATTTGGAGATGGTAAAATACTTGCACAACTAATAATGAGCGTTAGCATTTAAATTGTGTGAGTGTTGTTTAAAGCGGTTACAACTATTTACAGGACCATTTTCTTCCGTTAGAGGGGCCACAGGACAAGCATTCATGGCTTCATCATTTGCAAAATCTGAGGGTCACTCAGATTGGCCTGATTTACAACTGCATATGTCGCATAGCACAGAAGATTATTTAGCAGCTGAAAACATGGACTTCAGTATTGACGTGCGAAGTAGGCCGTACGCTAGTTGGGAAGCACCCATATCCGCTGCGGTATTTTTGGTGCGGCAAAGGAGTCGTGGGGGTAGCATTAAATTGAATCCGGATGACGCCAATAGGGAGCCACTTATAGATTTAAAAGCTTTGACAGACCCGAGAGATGTTGAAATTTTGCTTGAGGGTATACTTCCATGCATTTATAAAATGTCAAATCTAAAAATTCTATTTGAAATTCTACATAAACCTTGATGAAAAACTTGATATAGGAGTGAAAGAACTTCTAAGAGTTTTTGAAACAACAAAGCCATACCGAAGACTTGGTGCTAGATTATCAGTCACTAATTTTCCAGGATGTAGTAAGTTTCCGTTTCGTTCAGATGACTACTGGAGATGTTACATCAAGCATGCAACTCAAAACGGATGTCATCCGGGTGGGACTTGTAGGATGGGAAGTGGTCCCCAAGACCCTAAGGCGGTAGTCGACACAAAATTGAGGTAACGTATACATATTGAGTAGTACACGTTTTTTGGTCGACACTCTTTGATGTGTAACGAAATTCTTCGTGTTAAAAATATGTTTTTAGAGTAATTGGGATGGACGGATTACGGGTTGTTGACAACTCAATTATGCCAGACGTCACAAATGCTAACACGCAAGCACCTGCTTATGGAATTGCGGAGAAAGCATCGGAAATAATTTTGAATGAGTGGAAGTCTGAAGGAAAATCGTGGGCTTATTTTAATTGATTAAGTATGTATTCAAAAAAGAAGTTGACCTGACTGATTAATTAGGTGATTGTATTTATGAAATATACTTAAGCTTGACTAATAAAGTTCTTAACATGATAATTTATTATATTAACTACTCATGTTATTGAGGTAAGTGAGTATGAGGTAAGTATGTTATTGTAGGTAAGTGAGTTATTCCGTTTTGACGTTTACAGAGTTAGTTGTATAACTTTTCTAACTAACATCAAACAAAAAAGTCACACATTTTGCAAGTAATGAGTAATTGATGAGATATCTTGACAAGATTGACATGTTTCACTTTCGTCTTGTATTATGTATAACCACCCCCGATAATCTCCTTAAGCCAAAAAATTCTGATATTAATACAAGTGTTAATAAACTATTCGCAATAATTATGATTATGTAATAATAATCTGTTTGACTGATCAGCCATAACAGGCAACTTAATGATGGATAAACATGATAAGCATATATACTTTACATTTATTCGTAAAAATGTAGTCCAGTATTGTTCGGGTTGCAATACTTAATCTTTTGCAAATGCTAAACAAATTTGAAGAGTTTGTGAAATGAAAATTTATCAGTCATGGAAAATTGTCATTTGCACTACATGACAAATGGGCGGTATTTATTGTTTTATCCGTGACACCTTGCATGTACAGTAACATATTGCATTACATAAATTTCCTTGTTGCGAATATGAAGCTCTTTAGTTCACCTCCAGAATTGTAGCTTACAGTAGGCAACGCATGAAATCAGTTTTCCAAAATGGTTTTCAATGTATTGGGAACGCTATGCGCTGTTTTATTGGTGCTAACCGACGCGACAAAGGTTGCCTCGTACGACTTCATTGTTGGTATGAAATAATAAAAATAGTTTTTAGTTTTAAATATACAGTATGAAAAGCTAATTCAGCATCCTGATTAGTTGGTGGAGGTACAGCCGGATGTGTGGTGGCCAGTCGCCTATCAGAAGATGGAAAGTATAGCGTTCTTCTACTGGAGGCTGGTGGAGTTCCTGCAGAGGATATGGATATACCTGCGTACGCACCAACGTATCAAGTTGATCCTAAAGTAACATTTCAGTACACATCAGTTCCCCAAACTAATGCTTCCTTGGCATACAATGGAGTAAATTTAAAATAATGTTTGAATGAAACCTTTTTTAAATTTATAACAACGAATTTACGAGTAAATTTAATGAGATTAAATGTGACGCGATAAATAATATAGGTGGTAAAGATACCTTTGGGAAGGGTATTAGGAGGAACAAGCTCGATCAATTACATGTTTTTCAACCGAGGCAGTCCACAAGACTACGACAATTGGGCTAACATAACTGGAGATGAGAGCTGGAAGTATTCAAACATGCTACAATATTTTAAAAAGTTGGAGAACTATACGGGACAGTTCCCATCAGGTCTGTGTACAGTATTTTTAAACCAAAACCTGTACATACATACAAACTTTAGGCCACCACTATAATAAAAGTATAATTTATAGATCAACATGGGACTGATGGATTACTTCCAATAACTAGTCAAAGCTATGCTCCCGGCTTGGAAACTTGGCTGGAAGCTGGTAGATCAATGGGTTATGAAGTTGCCGATCCTAATGGACCTCAGAAAATTAGTATGTTATGTTGTAGTGATTTATATATAATTCTATGCATGTGCAGATTGCTCGAGATTTACGAAAATGAGCATGAAAGATTATGATTTGATATTTAAATGTTCCTAGGCTTTACGCCTATTGAATACAACAAACGTCTTGGAAGAAGAGTGAGCTCCTACACTGCTTATTTGAAACCGTTCGAAAACTCAAGGTCAAACTTGGAAGTGGTAACTAACGCATACGCGACTGAAGTTGTAAGTGAAGTCGAATTGTCTCATATTTTATGTAACAAGATGAATTCCATGCCAGTTTTAATTCCCTGGAATTAACAAAAACTGATTTATGCTGTGAAATGTTTAGATGTTGGATCCAAATGGCAAGGCAATCGGAGTGAGATACAATACAAGTAGACCCAGCGGAGCAGATGATGAAGTGATTTCAGTTTCCGCAAGCAAAGAAGTAATCCTCAGTGCCGGAGCTTATGGATCACCAATCCTTCTGATGAAATCTGGAATCGGCCCTAAAAGGATTCTGGATGATGCTGGGGTGAGGATGACATGACGGAAATAATTAATGCGGAATTTCAAGTCATGTTGTACATGTTGTACAATTTAATTGAATATATTGAATAGATCTCGCAAGTGAAGGAGTTGCCAGTTGGTGAAAACCTACAAGATCATCCAATTGTCC
>JAHZNG010001330.1:0-11577 GCA_027744375.1 Orchesellides sinensis | reverse complement strand
ACGATCGTAACACCGTTTTAACATTAGTGGTGTCGTGTGTCTTCTATAGTTTTAGTTGTCGGGCAAGCTAAAACACGCAATGAAAATGACAACCCAACAGTAGTAATGAAACGGGAGTAGTGAGTAAAAACCCTAACTATTAATAATCATAATCGCCTTGCGGATTTCGAAGAATGATGAATGGTAAGGATATGATAACACAATTAAAGAGAATTAAAATGCCAGCCATTAGTTAGACCAGTGTTCACAAAAGTAACAACGGTTGTACATACAGAACTACGAAATTTATCATGAAGTAATTTGGCAATGGAGATTAAAGCTATTTTTGTTTCCCGTTATAGTTTCATCTGAAAATACATTAGCAATATTATGTCCACATTTATTAAATCGGAGATGAAATACATTAGTAGAAACGAAATTATGAGAGTTGTCTGTCTGTTGATTTAATTTTAGATGCGGATAACTGTGATATCTTGGTTGACAACGGCACTACTGCTGACAAGAATCAACGGGGGTGAACGCTCATCTAAGCAACTATTTTACACAACATATTTATATCCATCTTTAAAGAGCTCACACGGTGGCGTGAGCAATAGTAATGCATACATAACACCTCAGCTATCAATTTCACCTCTGCATTCCTTCTGGTCTTCATTCGGAGATTACAATGGGCGACAAACTGCCACCCTGATACCTGTCAGTAGCAACAATAATGCAAATCATAATCAGGCATACCAACAACAACTACGACAACAACAAGTCCTGTGGTCTCCAAGTTTGCCTATGGGAACAACTCAGTTTATTTCACCACCTTTGCAACAACAGTATCATCAAAGTCAGCATCAGGTTCATGGCACCTCTACCTCTGGCTTGACAGCGGGATCAGCTTCTAATAACAATGCTGCTGCTACTGCTGGGAATAAAAATGTAAAGCTTACTACGTCAACAAATCCACAATTTATTTTACAGACTCAACAACCAGAGCAACAAATTGGACCAACGTATCAGCAGACACTTCAGGGGCATCCTACAACATCAACCAATTCTCTTCACAATGGCTTGCCAATTATTGGATATGTCAATGTCCCATTAAATCCAACATATAACGTGTGGAACAATCCGTATGATGTCAATCATAATGCACAAAATGCAGCTCAAAATTACTTGCAGACGGGATTAGCTGGGAATAATATTCATGGATTGTTGAACAATTGGAATTTATCCTTTGAAGAGTTATGAACAAATCCAAAATGAGATTTTATCTAATTCAATTGTTGCCCAACCTCATCAAAATATTATTAGTAACAAACCAGAGACAATCAAGCCGGTTTTAAAGGGTTTTCAAAGGGGGCATGTTGAAGCTTTACCTGTAACCGGTCCACACACCAAAATTGCATCAGGAACGGGTAGTCACGGATCAGGGGGATTCATTAGGGGGCATATTGAATCCAAGCCAACTTACTTTGTTGAACAGACACCCGGAATTCGTAATGTGATTACTTCATCAGGACAAGCAGGTACTAGCCTCCAGCAAATTTCTTCAAAAGGATTCAATCGTGGTGCTGTGGAACATCGATTTCCAACCTCCTCACTACTGCAAGCAACAACTTATGACACGCCAACAAAAAATGTCATTTGCTACTTTGCCAGTTGGTCGGTGTACAGGAAGCCTGAAGCTGAGTTCAATCCTGAAAATGCGGACCCCACATTGTGTACGCATATCGTTTATGCTTTTGCTGTACTGGATAAAAGCAAGTTTGCCATCAAAGAAAGTGATCCGTTCCTTGATAACAATAAACGTAAGATTATTTTATACGTTTATTCTTTTCAGTCAGCTTATGTCATGTTTGATTGACATGCAAAGTACTGTTTTTGTTCGTTTTCAATCTTTAAAAATTTAATTTCCTTTTCATCAAGTATGCTTACCTTACATACACCATATGAATACTAATGTCTAATGTGTATTACATGAATGGAATGCAGACTTTTACCAGCGGACAGTCGCGTTAAAGCAAACCAACCCATCATTAAAAGTGTTGTTGGCTCTCGGAGGCTGGTCTGACTCAGGAGATGACAAGTACAGCGTCTTAGCTCATAATCAAGTCGCACGAAGGAAATTTGCAAGGGAGACTGCCCAGTTTTTGAAAGACAGGAATTTTGATGGTTTGTCATTAGATTGGCATTATCCCAAATGTTGGCAGTCAGACTGTGAAGCAGGACCTGCCGATGATAAATATGCATTTTCCGAATTTGTTCGGGTGGGCATTCTTAAGATTAAAAGCTATATCTCTAAATCGTAAATTAAATATTGTCGAACAATGGGACAATGATGATATTTTATATGACTTTCAGGAATTGAAAATGGTTTTCGAACAAGAAAATCTCATTTTAACAGCAACGTTGGCTGGATATGCGGAAGTTATTGATCTCGCGTATGACATTCCGTCTTTATCACGAAGTCTGGATTTCTTAAGTATTATGACGTATGATTATCATGGACATTGGGAAACCAAGACTGGTCATCTTGCACCACTGTACAATGGATCTCCTGCGACTGACCCCGTTCCGAATTACAATGCGGTAAGAAATGCTACAGCATGCTGCATAGAACAAAACCCCACATCTTATTATTAAAAATATTTAACATTACATGTTTGATTTGAATTATTGCTTAGAACTATACAATGGAATACTATGCTTCAAAAGGAGCCGATCGATCTAAATTGATACTAGGTGTCCCCTTATATGGTCAAAGCTTTGAGCTAAGCAATCCCGGTGACAGCTCCTATGGAAGTCAGGCCAAGGGACCAGGCATTGCTGGGGAATTTACAAATCAACCTGGAATGCTGGCATACTATGAAATTTGCAAACGAGGTAACAGTTTACTATTCCATTTATTTTAAATTCCTTAAAATTTTAAATAGCATGAAATATATATACATATTTATCTTATATTCGACAGTAAAAAATCAAGGATGGACTGTACAGAGGGATATTACCGGAAGCTGGGGTCCATATGCCTACAAAGATAACCAATGGGTTGGCTTTGAAGACATAGACAGTTTGACAAGAAAAGCTCGCTATGTCAAAGCTCATGGCTTTGGTGGAGTATTTGTTTGGACCCTTGACTTAGATGACTTTATGAACCAATGTTGCATGGGAAGCCAGCCTCTTCTGCGTGCCATCGCAAAGGAACTGCTTGGCATACAGTATGACCCTAACCGCGTTGACTGCACAAAACCCGTGATTGTTACAACAACACCATCAAGTTCTTCTCATATCATCAACTCAGCGTCCAGTTACAGGTACGGCTTATAAAATTTTTTAGATTCAATTGCTGTAGTGTAGGAAAACCCCCGCAAATCAATTATTTATTTATTTATCGAAGACTATTTATTATGACTATATAACTGTGCAAATTGTAATGAATACTTCCAATTTACTTTTGCTTAATCAATTCCGTTGTTGCACAAAAATCATATAAAATGCACCAAAAGGTCATGCTTGCTAAATTACTTTTGCTATAATCAATAAGGCAATTTTTCAACCAAGCCCACTGGAAGCCCCAGCGTATCTACGACGGAACATCACCATCATGTTCACCCTGTCTCAAACTACAACCATCACTTCTTTAACCACTAAGCCCCCATCAGCAACAGTTGGTGGACCAACAACTGAATTAAGTACTGCTGCCACTACAACAACAACAGTAGATTATCCTACCCCCACTACAACAACAACAGTAGATTATCCTACCCCCACAACCACATCACCCCCGACAACTTCTTCCGGCCCTTTGATTCTTTTATGTCACCACCTAATGGGAACAACTGGTTCAAGTATTGCAACCTTCATGTCCCCTTACTTCTTATACTATCCTTAAATTACTCCTTTACAACTATTTATTTCTTAAAAATCTGAACTTTTTAATTTACAATTTATTTGCAGACCTTCATTTTCATTTTCACTACTGAATATTCAAGTATGTATGACATGATCTTTCCTTGTATTTTCAGTTTCCTTTTAAATGCTGTCTCTGATTTATATACGATGTGATGCTATATTCATGAAATTAGTTAAGCAAGTTAATAATAAATGCAAACATTTTTGCAGGCTATCCGACTACACCTACCAGTGCAGTTGAGACGACCACTGGAGCCGTATCAAGTACCACTGGTACATGCGACAACACTTGGCATTATCAGCCTGATGGAATGGACTGTGCAGGATACTACCAGTGTTCAGCAGGGCGTGTGACAAAACATCGCTGCTCATATGGGCTTCATTGGAATCGCTACGTTAACACTTGTGACTGGCCATCTTCAGCAAAATGTCAGGATTCACAAGACTTCCAGGCGACCTCTACAACGGAAAGCCATATGTGGACTACGGAGAGACCGATGGTTACCACAACACCATATTGGACTACAAAGCCAACACATTGGACCACTCATACTACTCCAACCACTACAATGACGACAACCAGGACACCTGAATCAACGACTAGGCAACCTCCATCTGTGTGGCCTCCACCAGTTCAATCTCCTCAGAATCCGGGAGACTGTACTTCAGGTACAAAAGTCTAAAGCGGAATATATGGTAAAAGTCCATATAATTTCTGGAAAATATCTAAAATGCAATATTCTTGTAGGACAATATTACCCTGGGCCCACCTGTGACCAATATGTTGTATGCGTTAATGGACAAAGGACAGTACAAGCATGTGGACCTGGTCTTCACTGGAACAATGATAAGCGTCTTTGCGACTGGCCGAAAAATGCAATGTGCCAAACAGGTATGGGTATAATAAAGCAACCAGAGAGAGATGAAGGCACATGCACCGAAGGCCAATACTCTGGGGATCCCACGGACTGTGAAGTTTACTATATTTGCGACCATGGGAGGAAAATTAAGTTCCGTTGTCAAAGTGGATTGCACTGGAATAATAACCAGAAGGTTTGTGACTGGCCATCGAATGTTGACTGCAGTGCATCATCTTCATCTGGAGTTGGAGGTGACAGTAATTCTGGGGGATCTTCCCAGACTACGTCTACCACACGAAGACCTGAATATTCTACACAAAGTACAAGTACCACTACACAACGAACAACAACTACGACCATCAGAACGACAACAAGGCCTTCGTCTGGCGGTGGAAGTGGTATATCTCCTTCAAGTGACTATATGGTTGTTTGCTACTTCACAAACTGGGCGTGGTACAGGTATTTAAACTAAATAATCTTAATTGCTAACTGAAGTGAATTAATGTACACACTCTTGCTTTGCATGGTTAAATGAATTTCTTGATTTATTCTTAGACCGGATGCTGGAAAATATACACCGGACAACATTGATCCAAGTCTTTGCTCCCACATTGTATACGGATTTGCTGTGCTTGATTACAGTACCCTGCTCATGAAGCCTCATGATACATGGGCAGACTTTGATAATCATTTTTACGAAAAAGTTACTTCCTACAAATCCACTGGAGCAAAGGTGACACTGGCAATCGGTGGATGGAATGATTCAGAGGGGGATAAGTACTCTAGGCTAGTGAATAACCCAGAAGCTCGCAAGAAATTTATTTCAAATGCTATTGGCTTTATTAAGAAGTATAATTTTGATGGATTGGATCTCGACTGGGAGTACCCGAAATGCTGGCAGGTGGACTGTAGCAAGGGTCCAGCTTCGGATAAGCCTGCGTTTGCTGCTTTTGTTCGTGAGCTTAAGGAGGCTTTCCAGCCCCATGGTTTACTGCTTAGTGCTGCAGTGTCACCAAGCAAGAACGTTATTGATGAAGGTTAGAAACGTTACATGGAATAATTTATAATTGTAATTTATTTATAAATATTGGTTAAGACTAAGATTAATTAAATATGATCAATTTATACTAGCTTACGATGTGCCAACAATGTCAAGATATCTTGACTGGATCGCCGTAATGACTTATGACTACCATGGGCAATGGGATAAGAAGACTGGTCACGTTGCTCCACTCTACTTCCACGAGGAGGATGACTTCTATTATTACAACACCAACTACACAATGCATTACTGGATTCAGCAAGGTGCAGAAAGAAAGAAGCTAGTAATGGGAATGCCAATGTATGGGCAATCCTTCACATTGTCGAATCCAGCAAACCATGGGTTAAATGCACCTTCTTCTGGAGGTGGAACTGCTGGCGAGTACACACGAGCCGCTGGTTTTCTCGCTTACTATGAAATTTGCCAACGTGTAAACCGTGAGGGTTGGACTGTTGTTCAAGACCCAGATGGTGCAATTGGCCCCTACGCGTACAAAGGAAATCAATGGGTTTCTTACGATGACGTTCCAATGATCCGAAGAAAGTCTGAATTGATAAAGAGCATGGGTATTGGGGGTGGTATGATCTGGGCACTGGATTTGGACGACTTTAGAAATACATGCGGACAAGGACAGTACCCACTGCTGACAACTATTAACAATGTTCTTAGGTAGAAAACGAACTGCTCTTAGTGCTGGTACCACCATAAGCCATGGAATGCGCCCCAGTAGACCCACGTCACCATCTGGATTACAATCTACCAATATGCCAGCTTTGGTAGCACATCCGTCTGTGGTTTCAGTTGTAGTACACCAACAAGAACTCCAACCGGTGAAAGAGAACCAACCAGACCCTTGCTCAAAGGAGCCTTACAAACCGCATGATGAGGACTGCAGTAAATATTACAGATGCATATTTGGAAAATATGTGGAGCAAAAGTGTCCTACTGGAACTTACTGGAATAGGGTTAGATACATTATATTATGACAAGCCATCTTAAATGACCTATAATTTATGACACGCAAGCATGTACTTATATCTTGTTATATTGTAAATTAGGACCGCTGTGACTGGAACTGTGGAAGTTCAGAACAGCAAGCGCATCAGCCACATCAACCAGATACTCCAAATACCTCTGCAAGACCCTCAACTTCATCAACTTCCAGCAAACCCTACACCACTTCGACTACGTCATGGACATGGTCTTCCTCGACAACAGTGTCTCCATCTTCTAGCTCTACCAGTTGGGAATGGAAACCTACCATATCGACAACGACCATGACAACGACCACAATTCATCCCATCGAGGTTCCAGAAACGGAGTACAAAGTCGTATGCTACTTTACAAACTGGGCGTGGTATAGGTAAATAATTTTGTTATTTAAAGTAAGTATGGCATAAAGAGTTTATTCCTCTTATGTCTAAGATTAAATTGCATTCTTACTTTGTAGGCAAGGAATTGGAAAATACAAGCCAGAAGATATTGATTATAACCTCTGTACTCACATTGCTTACGGTTTCGCTGTGTTGGATACTTATGTCTAAAATTAAATTGCATTCTTACTTTGTGTGGGTTGATTAAAAGATTTTACGTAATTCAAATATTTGAATTCGTTGTGATTTCTAAAACAATTCTTATCGTACTTGTTTTGATTTTTCGACAGATTTGTTCCTACGTAAAAACTCGTGGATGGAAAGTTGTCCAAGATGAAACCGGTGCAATTGGTCCATATGCTTATAAAGGTTGACCAATGGGTTTCATATGACGATATAAGCATGATTCGTAGGAAATCACAGTATATTAAGGATATGAAACTCGGTGGAGGTAACAATTAAATTAACATTTCCGTTAAAATTGCCATATGAAATATCAATGGAAAATGCCCTGTATATTCATTGTAAAATCGTTTTTAAAATAGGAATGATTTGGGCCTTGGACTTGGACGATTTCCGAGGTGTTTGTGGATGTGAAAAGCATCCTCTTTTGAAAACTATCAATCGCGTTCTCAGGAACTACCCAGAACCTGATCCTCAATGCAATATTTAATGCTACTTAAACAACCCGGTCATTTAAATCAACGAATTAACTATTTCCAAAAAAATATACAATGCATGACTGATTTATTCCTACCAAAAAACCCTTCATCTCATTTTTTGATATAACTTATTCATTCCACTTGGTAATACATTTTAGCTTTAAATATTGTTTTAGTTACTTCTAGTGTGATAAAAATTAGTGTTAGCTTTTGTACAAAAGTATTTAAAGTTCGGTTGTGTTGTGCTGGATTGGGATAGCTTTCTGTTAAAATTAAGGATTTAGTATGTACTTAATACATGTCACAATGTTGCCTGTTGCCATAATTTACTACATTAGTTTCCTTTCAGATTCACTATATACATACATTATGTATTTAAGATCAAACCTACAAAGTTGAATTTACAGAGGTGTATGGTGTTTGCTTAGAATCTATGTGTGTGCAATAACTACCCAGTTTCTCCTAACTTAAGTGTAAATGAGAAATTAAATTATAGAAGGAATGTTTAATATGTCGAATGAATTAGAATGTGTGTCGTCTTCAAAATCCTAAAGCGTAATAAATCAAACATTATGAATAATGAAATTTGCAAAACTTATCTAACTTTAAAAGTTTACTGTCCGAAGCAAGCATACTTTTTTAACGAGCCTTGGCTTAATTCGCTATAAGTATTTTAATCGTTTTGAGTGCAGGTGTGGCATTTTCTCCCACGTCGTGGGGCAGGGGGCTGGTTTTAGTATTGGAAGTAAGTCAACACGGACAGACCATATACATAATTACTTAAATTACTAGATGTATCCAACGTCCCGTCGAAAGGAAACGTTTTTTGCTTTTCATCTTTAGCAAACCTAAAGAGGCATACGGAGCAGACACGACTTTAAAATTCAGCTTAGGTATTTTAAAGACTCAAAGACTTCCCTATCATAAGAAGAGTTTCTTAATCAGTGAGAAAAGATGAAAGTGTGCAGTAAATCAAAGGATTCCCTTAAGTGTTCCATCAGTCCAGTAAGGATTCCTTCAATGGAATCTTTGATATTAAACTCATCAAAGTGGACGTTTTTATATGTTCATTTTGTAGGATTTTGGCCAATATCAGTTGTAAAAGGAACAAATGGAGAAATAAGCTTGAATGCTGCACTATCCCGTAATAGAACTGTCGTGGTGTCCCTAATTTACTTAACAATGGATGTTACTTATGCTTTGTCCTATTACAAAATTAAAGTACAAGATTACTTTTCATTTGACAAATTCATTGCGTACGATTTAACATGGGTTATCGTTTGGGATTCTATTGTCATTGTGGCTAATACATTTTTACGTCTTTGGGGCTTTATCAACTTACGGGAGTTTCACAGATTTTTCAAGCAAATTGTTGACCTTTTAGAATACTCCCTCAGCGTGCATATGACATCATACACTGAAATAATTCATATGCTTGGAAATATCAACAAACTGGCAAAAAGGTGGATTTTATTTGCAGCATTCTTAGGACTTATTCACTGCGGATGCTACATTTCCCACTTTTTTGCATGGGGCTTGAATAGCCAAAATGGATTCTTTGAACCAACAATGAATACGTACATCGAGTTTCTTTTAGTTGTCCACAACTCTAATACACTTTTATTTATATATTTTATCATGATACTTATTTTCGGATTCGATTTGGTTACAAATCAACTAAAAAATCTTTCAAGAGTCAATTCTTTAGTAAAGACAACGCAAAGTGATGGATTTTTGTCGTTGTATCCAATATTTCAAATAATTGAACGCCTTGAATCTTTAATTAATACTTTTAATCGAATCTTTGCCCCTGGAATGCTAATTGATGCCGTTTTAACATTTTTCCAAGTTATTTTTTCTGTCTATTTTCTGAAGACTGATCCAAGAATGGCTACCTTTACATGGGCTGTGACATTTGTAACACCAATAATTCTGTACCCTTTGTCGTTAGTATCATTATGCCTTTTTTCCAGCAGGCTAGCACAAAAGTGTCAACGTATGTTGATTGGATTTCAAGATTTGCCATTTAGCTTGGTTAGCCCGGAAGAAGATAGAAAGGTTAACATTCATTTGGCATTTTAACATGTGTAAATTTTCAAATTTTCTATGAACATATAACTTGTTCTATTTGAAACAACTTTGTAGGTTCAAATGCTTGTATCAAGGCTGCTGATCAATCCTCCTGGAATTCAGGTTTGGCAAGTCTTCAAGCTCAGGGAATCGCTCCTTTGCTCGGTATAAATTTAAAATTTAAATTGCTAAAAAATATTTCATGCTAATAACCTTTTGTATCTTAATCAAGGCATTGAATGGACTGGCGACGTACATGGTAGTTTTCATTCAGATGCGGGAGCTGCATAAATCGTAGACATCTGTCAATAATTGATAATATAGAACACACGCACTCTATGTATATCTGTCTGGAATTTTTATCTCAGCCACTACACAAGTGGATTACAATTCCCAAAAGTATGGAGTATTCCTGGTCGTGTACAGCTGAACTATATAATTATTTATTTTGTCAACAAGTATCCAGTAGATGATGTTACAAATATGAGTTAAAGCCATATAGCAATGATGACCTTGGGTTGAAACCACAGAATACCATTGGTGCAATAAACATTGTATGTATTTGTTGACTTTTTTAGTGGTATTCCTCGCATTCGGTTCATTTACTTTTCATTAATGTCAAAGTCAAAATACACTTTTATGCTGTAGGTAATATCTGTATAATCACCATTCTTATCAAACAGATCACTTCAACAGTCAATGAGACCCTATACGTAAAAAATCTCTAGATAATTACAGAGTTTGCAAATATACTCCAATTTTGAATACATTTTCTAATATGGAGAAAACTTTGGACAAGAAACTGCATCAAGTTCCGGTTCTATATACCAGAGGAACCAATTATGAAGTCGGCTACAATGTTGTAAGAGTTTAATTAAGTTTATTCAAATATAGAATTAAAATTCAAAATAGAAATACATATAGCATTGCTTGAACTCAAAATAGTGTGTATGAACCCTATTTATTGGTACACGATTAGCGATAAAAAACAAAAAATTGTTGTGTGTGTTACATTAGGGAAAATCGTTTGGAGGACTCATACGGGACTTCATAAACGAGCTCAGCTTTTACAGTAACATATCTTTACCTTTATACCATCTTCCTGAGGGAAGGAAAATTTATGATAGTGTTCTGACTATTTGCAAAGCTCAGTATCCTCACTATGTCAAAGAAATTGAAGGAATGGCAGACGGGGCAGAGCTTCCCTTCCATAAGGTGACGAATATTATTGTTGTAAAAGTTTTCAGAATGTACATATTATGTAGATGGATTCATGAGAAGTATAATGATAATTTGCAAAACTAGCTGTTCATACTTCATGTTGAAGACCTGATGTCTGCAAGTGAGCTACCTCCCCACGGAAGTGATTTAGGCTGTACCGATGTCATGTGCAATAGTCCAGACGGGGTATGCCAAAAGTCACGAACAAACATAAATATGCAGATTTTGAAGTAAAAATTACAAAAATAATTTTGTATTAGATACCGAAATATTATTTTTAAAGATTGTTATGGGGCACACCGAGGATGCATATCCAGAATGTCAAGGAAGATGTTACATTGTTCATGCTGAAATTTTGGATGAAGATGGCAACTTTGTTGAGCAGTTTGCGTCAGTAGCGTACCCTGGTTTACTCCCAGGATACACAATGGGTGATTTGAAAATTC
>JAHZNG010001329.1:0-14087 GCA_027744375.1 Orchesellides sinensis | reverse complement strand
ATAAGCTTTCTTTCATAATGATAATGATGGGGCATTATGATCATGTGCCTTTTTAAATGATATTAAAACAATGCTTAGTAACTGAAGAAAGCCAAAAAACGGAGTAAATAAATTAGAAGTGGGTTTAAAGAAGAGATTAATATAAATTAGGATTCTCAGTTTAGTAACGTTTTTCCAAATCGATTATTTCTTTCAAGCTACATTACTGCTCGCTAGTATGAAGTAACCTTGGAGAAGAGAAAATAAAACGAGGAAAATGTTTTCGAGGGATAATTGCTTCTATGGAATTAACAAAAGTGTGCAAGGAGTAAGGAGTTATATGATTATAGGATATTATTATGTCGTATACAACACACCACAGGAATTTTCCGTGTATAAAAGTGTACGCAAATTGTCATGATGATCATGATGCATAGTATAAAAGCATACATCTTTTAAGAGAAAAGCAGGGTAGAGATAGGAGAAGAGTAAACATGAGTAAAAGTGAGTGTGTCGTCTTGCTCCTAAATCTAATGTAAGTAGCGGCCTGCATTTACAAGGACAATTAAACTTTGATTGCTCCACTAATTTGAGTCAGAGCCAAAACTCTTTATCTTCACCGGATGGAAAGACATTACTACTACCACCATTTGCAAGACTAATAAGACACACATATATATCCTTTTTAGTAGACTGCATTTCCGGCTTTACTTTATCCCATATATACTCTTCTCCTTCCATCCGTCTAGGCTTTCTGCTCAGGAATGGAAGAATCCTGAAAGGAATGGGTTTTCTTTTAGTTTGGCCAACTTGCATCATGTCATGTGTACAAACTTCTAACTCCGTATGTTTCCGGATAGAAACACAGCAGATCAAACATTAACATCATCTCCTTCTTTTTTTACTGGGCTCAGCTTAGGTTTAAAAATGGAAGGAAATGGAAGTTAAAGTGTATTTTCTGGAAAGGAAGCTGTAAATAGGGAGGAATAAAAGCCAAGGACTCACTTTGCTATTAAAATCATATAGATATATGTAATACAACATAGAAAACTTTATTTGTTACTTAAAAGACTTCCACTGACTGCTACCGACTTCCTTTTAAAAGCTTCTCACTCACAAAACAACAAGTCTATAAGCTGTAGCAGTATGGTGGTGGTTTGGTTTGGTGGCTGTTTGTAGTTATACCAAATGTACGAATGTCATATGCCATGCATGTAATGTAGTATGAAGTGCATTATAAAGGCAACCTCTTTTATTCAAGTGGTCCTTTCTCTTTTGAGAATAAGAGCACACGGTAGGAAATGAACATGTAGAGAGCTGTGATGATGAGTCTTATATGTATTTACGCATTCCAGTAAAAATCCCATCTTTGTTTAACTCAATCTAGTTTAGTTTACCTTTCTTGTGGTGGTTTTCTTTTCTTGGGGTTTTAAAGAGAATCGCGTCATTATTATTACGGAGACTTTAAATAGTATTACATAAAAGGGAAATAAGGATGAGACAACAACAGCATGGCTTATTCAACATGAAATGCATACTTTGTAGTAAGTGTTTTAGATAAAGAGGCTTTATTGAGATTGGAGTGGGTAGAGCTCTCCCATAAAACTCGTGTGGTAATCATTGATAATATATCTCTGTGTTTAAATGGTTGGGTCATTTTGAGAAGAATTAGCAGGAGTGTAGCTCTTTTAGAGCATTTGCAGCAGCTTCACTTTATACAATGAGAAATTAAAGACAAAAGGAAGGGAAGACTGCTCTCCTACTAGAAATGCAATGGAACGAAAAGGCAAAATCCCACTAGAAACTCGTCTTCAAGATTACTGATAAGTAAATCGTTCAACTTGTAACACCATGAAATTTCTTGTATGTATGTATGCATGCGTCCTAAATCGGAGTATTCTGTTGTAGAGATAATGTGTAGATATGGTTAATGTGTAACCGGCTTGAAATAAGGAAAAGCTGAAAATTCATAGAAATTTTGTGTTTCCAAGAACCTTTTTTCGAATGCATGTTTAAAAAATTCCCATTACAAAACTGCTCAAATCAAATGGTACTCAGAGTAGTGATACATATTAGTGAGATTGTTTGCTGGTTTGGGAGAGTGAACGCTTACACAATCTCAGAAGGAACGTTTGCAAGAAAGTAGGTCCATGTGCACAATGTATGGGTGCCTGAGTACAGGATATGTGCGACACATGCACACAGAGCAAGAGTAGAAAGAGGAGTCAACCAAGAGGAGAAGGTTCTATTTTCCGGTTGAGCAACTTCACAGAACTTTATCTCGGAATGTTATGTGGGGACGAGAAAAAAAAATGCCCGTCACGATATATTTTCTCTCGTTTAATTCGAATGAACCTAATGGGCCGGGTAATTACGCCTTCATTGCATACCACCATTTTTAAACTTAACGGTTAACTTTCATAATAACATATTAACTCCATCAATTTGCAGTAACATTTACAATTTACATACTTACTACGCAATTTACGTATAATTTATAGATAAATAATAATAACAATATTAATGGCATAAATATGTTATTATAGTTGTAGTTGATTCTTTAGAAGATTAATTGGGGCCAAAACATAATATATTATATGGTACTTTGTATTAGCAAAAATATTTCTTTCCAGAGTAAAATAAAAAGGATTTAAAAATGGATTGACTTTATAAGGTGTATGTATTGAGGGGTTACAAAATGAATACGGATGTTCAGTAAAAATGTTTTAACAAACTACATAATGATCCCGAAGCAAGAAAGTCGGTAAACTTTCATTTTTACTCAAGGTTCGCTCCCATGGTTAAAACACTGCAAGAAAGGGAAACGAGCAAAATGGAAAGAAAGGAAACGAATTTGCTTCACTTGGATAAATAGTTTAATTTACCATTATATCCCAAGGCAATTTCAAGGCTCTACAAGGAGTTTATCCAGAGGAGAGCAAAGTTTAGTCTAGACAAAGCAATAAAATTTTAAGCAAAGGAGAAATTTTCTGGAAGGTAAGGCGTAAATTGATGCACCATATTTAAGATATTTATACATTGGAAAGCAGGCAACTCCTAAAGAGTATATGAAACTTGTGTGTATATACTACTAATATGCTACTACTATACTACTACTACAAAACTTGGGAACCATTTCATTCCTTTCTTATTTTCCATTCTAGTTTTTATTTTACACCCTTGAAGATTGTTTTCTCTTTTCTGAAAATACATTTTGTACTTAACAAAAACGTAATCATCCTTGCCACTTTTATATAACAGGTTTTATTCGGTTGTATACCCGACTTATCTGTCTCGTAGGCCTAAAAACATCAAAATCATTGCTTGCTTTTCTTTTTTGAGAGAAAGAACGTATACAAAGTGAATGAAGTACGAGAGAATAGTTTCGTCTCTTAGGGAAAGGCCTTGGATTTTTTTAGTACACAATACGATAATCAGCAGAAACGAATCAAACATTTGAAGGAAACGGTAGTGGAAGAGAGATGCAGAAAATAAAAACAGATACATTTTTACACACTGAATGTCTATAGAAACTCTTCTTTTTTCTCGTTTTATGAAAACACAATTATTTTATCGGCGAGGAAGGAGAAAAAGCATCCAAGTCCTTTTCGTTTTTTATCGATGTATGTATGTACCCTAATATCTTTAGGTATAGAAAGACATTGTGATTTCTGCTCTGATCTTTCTCAGTGAAAGGAGCTTTTCCCTTTTTTAATGTTCTCTTGAGTATTTGTCACACAACAACAACTTTTTCTACACTAACCATTTAATACGTATTTTTTAACTCGTGTGCGTTGTGTTTCTTGTTTTGCTCTTTCACGAATCTAATCTGCTCTTTCCCAAAAATCTCTTTCGTCAATTATGCTTCGTAGCAAACTTTTAAATCCCATCCTCACTTATATAATTGAGGGAGCATCAAACACAAGCTTCTCTATTCGATTAACTCGCACAACACTTTTAGTCTTTACTGTTCTTCTTTAAGATTAGGCTACCATACCTCCTTGACACAAGGATACATGGGTTATTACAGATTTTGTAGGTGAAAATATTGAGATGAGTTGTGTAGGATAGTAGGTATTCCTAATTAGTATAGTATTTAGTATAGTCGACATGTTCAAGTCTTGGTCCTTTGCGGATTGTGGATATGTATTGAGTTGCACGCAATTTAAACTTCATCAATCGTTACTAGCTGTAAAAATAGCTTGATTGTGATTTGTCTACATTTGTACGTAGAACATCAGATATGCGAATACTAAGGTTTCATTTTAAAAAAAGTCAAACGTTTGGATATGCATTGTTAAAAAGTAATAGCTTCATTTATTACTGAGTTTTTGGATAAGTCAATCCGAGATCTGAGTGATTTCCATTGATGTAAAGTTTTGGCTTAGGAGTCATTAATTCTGTTTAATGAGCTCATGGTACATAGTTATAATATATACATGACACATGCATGAGATACCTCAGAAGTAAATCAGCCAACCCTTCAAACTTTTACGTTTTGGTAACACAAAAGAAAAGAAATGACAAAAATTTAAAATGTACATTTCTCTCCAATTATTTTACAGGATTTTGAAAAATTTATATACGGTAAAGTTTATATGCAACTCACTTCGAGTATATCTACGATTACTTTACGTTAATCCGTAAATAAAAGAGTTCTCTATATTCATTAATATCATTATTTAATCCATATTTCATCTTGAATTGCCCGTTAAAACATTAAAAATTCCATCAGCCGTCATTCACTTTTGTTAAGATTCAACTCGGGAAATGCGTTTCACACAATTTTTCAAGAAGCTGAAATACTTTCCTTTCTTTTTTCATAAAATCTCAACATTCACATATGATGATAAACCTGATAGACGGAAAACATACATAAAATATGACCATTTGTAAATTGTAAATGAGCAAGGAAAATCTCAGCTGGACTGGGATAAGTAAAAGGATAATGGGAGTGTGAGTGGGCAAACCACACTACGGATAAAAATAAAAACCTCAAAGCTCTCCGTCTTCACGATTCAAAGCCTAGCCTGTGAGAATTGAATGAGTATTCTCGGCATGATTTCACTAAATATTTATATATCAGTCTGGGCAACTGGACAGGGAAAGAGGGAGAAAGAATAAAAAAGAGTTTTTGGTATTGGATCGAAATTATTTATCGCGCAATGTATGTTCCAGTAATCCCTAGAGGGTTAAAGACTGATCACTGTACAAGAGGGGTCGTCCGACCCTTCATCATCATACAAGTCTTCTTGTCTGTCTGCAGTCCCACGACTCACTGTCCGTCTCTTCCTTCCCAGTTTTCCACTTTCTCTCTCTTTCACGAAGCCACGATCATATCACACACTCTCCACTCTCCCAAACTAATTCTCATGTGCTTCTTTCCCATTCAGATTTGAGACATGATGACCATAGTTCATGTGTGCACAAGAATGAGAACGAGTATGAGTAAAGTAGTAAGGATGATGCGGTGGTGGTAAGTAAAGTATGATTGACACATTGCATTGGTGTTTCCTCCTCGGGAGAAAAAATCAGTCTGTCGACAAACACTCTCACGTTGTTATACAACTGCATAATACACAATGGCCATTCCCTCAAACTTACATCCAAATATTCATTCATTATCTTATACAAAATACCAATATCAATGCTTCCTTCGATTCGATTTAGGTTACCAAGTGCTGTAAAATAGTATTCATACGTGGGTGTCCGGTGTTACTACATGTGCGTTGAAATTGTGGTATGGACAAACCAGTCAAGCTTGACTGATGACCTAGTATGATCAAATAAGATTTATTCAACTTGTAAACATCCTTGCTACAAACCTTTCAGGCTAAGCCTTTAAGATGATATTATGGGTCCATTGCTAAGTTGCTGAAGACATTAAGACCCATTACCCAAACTAATTTATTGGGATGCTGACTGCAATATCCGTTACTATGACCAACATTTAAAGCCAAAGTTTAAGTTCACCTAAAACTTTGCTAAAGTGTCCCTTAATTGTTTAATTGCCTGAAAAACTAACATCAACTGGCAACAGGGATAAAAAATTACAGTTTCGTTCATATAGTAACTGGTATACACATCAAGTAAGTAGCATGTATTGCATTGTATGGCACTTACAACTAGAACATGATATATCCACATACATACATACATAACTAGAATAACAAAATATGTACGACACAAAGAATAAAACTCTAAGGGGGACCGAGATGAGAGCCACGTTTTGATTTTCATTTTTGTGGATGGACAAACTGTAACGTAATTTATCAGCTTGTATTCCGCCTCATTGTTCGCATTACAGCAGAACACATGTACTCCCAAATTAATCGAATCTCTAATAGATTTGTTATAACGTCAACTTTCTTTGTGCTTGAATGACTTTACATGGAACAACAAAAGTTATGCACCTGTTTAGTACATGGGGGGTTGTTAAACACTATGATAAATGAGCCTTTCACATCCCTTAAAATTAAAGTTTTGAAGGTACATTTAAAAATGAATTGATTAATATTTGAAACTCTGTACATGTTCCTTTTACCATTAGTACAGAAGTAAGGCTAAGGTCAATTTGGAAGGTTGTTGCCATTAAAAAGAAAAAAAAAAGTCTTTAAACCTTGACATTATAATTAATGTATATAATGCCTCAGAGGACATCGTTTAAAAAAGGAATGCTAGATTAGGTTTTATTTTACAGAATGTTGTTGACTTGCTTTTTTACTCATGTGTCCCTCAGCTCATAGCTCTGCTCTGGGTAGTTACAATATACATTGCAAAATGAAAGGAGACTCTACTTTGTACACATATGACGCATCACGAGTAACTAAGTGCATACATACTTCAAAAGACGATGTAAAAGGATGAAAATGCATGTATGCATATACAATTTAGAAAACAGGAGTCGAGTGACAATACCATACAAGAATCCATATAAAACTCCCTCGTATTACAAGGGAAGCAGGATCAACAAGAGTGAAAACGATGAAACGCTAGCTGGTTAAAAAAAACCTCGGAGAATTCCTTGGAGATTAAAGTCAGCACCAGACCAGAGAGAAATGTATAGCCCATTTGTCCATGTTTAACTAATTGTTAAAGTCATTACTAATTTCCATCAAAGCTGAAGAGCGTAATATCAGCAAAACAAGCAAAAAAGTAAAAGACTTCTACTAGTTTACTCTATCATCATCATGGTCAATTATATAGCTTTAACTTAAATTCCCAGTAGCATTTCATCGACTAAAACTGCCACACTGCTGCACACTCTGTAAATATATATATAATATGTACTTATGTAGAAGCAGACTGTAAATATATTGGAAAAGGAGTAAGTAGAAAGTTTTGCTGTAGTAGTAGTAGTCTTTGCTGTCATCATCTCCAGCTCTCTTCTTTCTCCCAATGTATACATTGCTCTCATCATCAAGTTTTCTCCAGAATCCACTACCACCATCATCATCACCAACCACTAACACATATTTTGTTAAAAAGGTATATCTATCTTATCTATTACACATGCTCAGATACAAACATTAACAGTGAAAGGTAGAAACATTAGAAGAGAAAGGGAAATGGTGTGTTCACCCAGGAAAATTTTGAGGTGAGGAGTAGACAAATGTTTCCTGGAATGCTGGAAGCCAGGGGCAAACCAGTTATAAAGCTGACGCATTAAACATACCTGCAATGTATGCTGGAGTGATGCCTGCTCTGATGATGGTATAGTGACTTGTACGGTTGAACTACCATTTTTACAAGTCAAACCTGCATATTTCTCGTTTTATTGTCAAGCTCCAAGTTTTACACAAATTTTGTGCTTTATAACGGAGTAGGTATATTATTATCTCAAAAGGTTAAAATATGATGAATGCAATCTGTATATTATGTACATACATACATAAGTAAGCAGTAAGTAACAGCCGAGCTTGTGTAGAGCGATGAGAGAGAGAGATTCAACGACTTCAATTCAGTTAGTCTTAATTTTCTGGGCGAACTGAGCGTTTACAAATATTTACTCACCAATCCCACCACATACGCCTTTTTTCATTGCTTGCCTCTCTAGTGCAAATATAACCTTTTAATTTAAAAGCTCCATATAAATCCATTATAAAATCGTCTCTTTCTCTCTCTCTATCTCTCGAGTGTATTAGGTTTGTTCATGCTTACATATTATACACACGCTTACTTTTTTATTGCTATTATTACATGGATTGTAGGAAAGTAACATGATGTATGTGTTTACATGTGTAGTAGTAGTTTGATTGAATTCTTGGAGCTTTCACAATGCAAAAACTCCTTTTCCACTTTATGTATATCTACTGCTGGAAGGGAAGAATTGTGTAAAAATGCTCTATATATATATTTATTATACAATATATTATTTGTATGATCCTCGGCTTCACTCCGCTTCACCTCACTGCAGTACACACCAAGTTCTCTGTATAAAAAACTATTTTACCCAACTCCCTACAGATTTAAAGATCGTTCAGAAAGAAAAAAAGACAGAGAGAGAGAAAGAGATTCTGTAGGGATCTCTCTCTTTCCCGTTCTTGTGTCGAATAGAATGAGCATTGAAATCGACGAGGAGAGCTTGAATGCAGTTTTTTATTATTATTTTCTCATTCTTGCAACTAATAGAGCAGAGGAACGGTACATTGAAAACCCTAGCCTTATGTGACCTGTGTCTCAAAATAGTTAGTTTGTAACGTTATGTGCAATAATGGATGCATGGTTTTCATATTTAAAGAATAACGCCATAAAATTACGTTCCTACAACAATGCACATAGGAAACTCGTCAAATTATTATATATACAGTGTTCATACTCCAACTATATTAGCTTTCCGTTCATTAAAAAAGTGGAACTTTTCTGCTTTCATATATTCCATGTATGAATAATGATGGTAATGAGATGGGAGTTAGAACGGGATGGAGGGGAAGTGATAACAAAATCAAAGTGATAGGGTTAGTTAGTGATTAGGACACGGGCCACTCATGCGGAATCATATTGAACGGACTGTGATCATCATCAGTCACGACGATATAAAAAAGCTAGGGTAAAACAGGGACCACACTAGAGTATCATATCATCATATTATCTATCGTAAAGCATACACTTCTAGTCATATACATACGTCAGTTCATTATATAATTAAAAGTTAGTCAGCTCGTTCATAATAATGTACACATAATACGCGTGTTGAGGTAGTAAGTTTTGGTGTGGTAATAGATAAGCGGTAAATTGTTATGTGAAAATCTACTGCGTAGTTGGTAAATTTGTTTACTTAGCAATCTTAATCTCATGTTGCATACGCGATTCAATCAAAATGGAAGTGAGCGGTAATGATAATGTTAAAATGATTATTTCTGGATAGTCCACAAATACTCTGCATGCTCAATCCATTTTTGGGATAAACATGTATGCCCGTTCTTTGAAAAAATAGATATTTTCGTAAATGTATTCATATTTAGTGTGGTGCGTTTTGGTGCTTTATAAGTTTTGAATTAGGTTTGTTCAGATAATGTTCTCCGGAAAAAGTTTATTTTTTGCACAGTTTACAGAAATAGCGCCAAAACACAGAAAACGATCAGACTTATGTTGAACTATAAGAAGGTATCGTCATGAAGGGTGTGAGAACATGCCATTTAAATAATCTCATGAGAGCAAAATAGAAATTGACAAATTCGAAGATGAAGACAGACGATATTACTTTTCACTTGTAATTTGATAATTTTCTTAAGTTGTAACGTTACACGTCCCATCTCAAAAACCGTCTTGGGAAATAGTAGTTGTTATTACCCAAACTTTATGAAATCAGTCAATTTACAAAGCAATCATTTTCCAATAACGTAATATTCACCAGTCTTTAGCATTATAAGTGAGTTATTTCTAATAAGCAAGAGAGCAATCATTTCGTTTTCTGGTAGTAGTATGGTAATGCTGAAGTAAGACAAATTGTAATAATACATGCTTTAAGATAAATACTTGCCTTTTACAAATCTGGTGTGCCTAACTAGAAAAACATAAAGGTCAACAAAATAATGAAGAGAATATTTCTTGTTCAGGTCTATATTAAACTGTCATGTTTGCAAAAGCAATAAATTCCCTTAAAACAACATGCATATAATACAAGAAAGCTAAAGACGGAAGCAAAAGTTTTACTCTATTTGAGCCTTGCTTCTGACAAGCTCATAAAATGAGTACAAAGTAGCAACGAGCTGCCATTAGAAATGCCATGGGCCATGGGTATTAATCTGTTGTCACCTGGTTCTCCATTCCAAACGCACACACACCCCTCATCTTCACATTTTCTATGTTTGAAAATGCGAGAGGTATTAACATGAAAAGCAATAATAATAAAAATCATGTACATCATACAATTTACAAGAACTGAAACATGTTTCCCATTTCTGTTACATGTGTACACACATCCATTCATTATAGTTGGCGGACAACGAGAGGAAGATTTTTATTTTGTTATTGTAAAATGGATTTACATAATAATGTGGAGTACAAATGCAGAAGACAAAAATCCTGTTTTTCCTTTCGTCCCTATAAAATCCTACTTGTCATCACAAGATCTGGTCATTTCCTTCAAAAGGAGCATGTCATCAAAAGAATACGACTTTTAAAACTACAATTTTTGAATTTCAAACTAGGCATATGAATATCTTCTTGTTTGTTCATTTGAAAACTAGTTAACTTGCAAACGACGTAAAAACCAATCTAAAGATCTACCTATACTCTAATTGACAAGAACCTATTGACTTAAATACATTTAAGTAAAACGTATGCTCATTTTAACTAATCATGTGTAAGTGTATACCTAATCTAGTTTTGTATTCCAGATCATACATATTTATGTATTTTTATCCTATTTACCAGTTTCGAAAAGACTGTTTAAATATTAGACGAAACTGATGTTATTTTTCTTTGGTTTATTGACTGTTGATATGTAGGCAGCGTTTTTTTGTGCAGTTGTATTTGAACGTGTGCCTAACCGTCTCCCTCCCAGCATGTGGGACCGATGATTACAATGATGACTGATTGATTATATTTGGGTTGGGTGTATTACGGACACCATCAGTAAAGCAGGCTCCAATAATACATGTATCATACAAAAAGATTCCCCTAGTGCTCTTCACCAATTTCTTCATTCTTCCTCTAAATATCCATGCCTATCATCTCTGTATTTTTAAACAATGTTTTTTCTGCTTTGGTAATGAATTACCTTGATGACTTGTGTTTCCTGAAGGGAAACCAAGAAGCCACACTTCATCTAAATTTCATGGTGAATACATATATAGGATAAACGCCTAACCTAAATACATATTATGCTATATCGACTGAATGAAGGTAAAGTGTTGGATATATTTATGTAAGCATAGCAAATACATAATGTTTAGCAATGTATTTAATGGTGAAAACATGTAGGTGTTATAGCTAAGCCGTAGATTACAACTAGAAAGACCTTTATGTGTATTATTAGCTCATTTTTGAAACAAGATATTTTTCAAGTATAAACAAACATGATCTGGTGTGAGAACCAGCGCATTGGAATGAAAATATTTACGTCTTGAATAATAACGTTTATACTTAAACCTATATAAAATAGTGTGAGTGTGACAAGAGATGGTTGAAAATCCTCTGTTTGATTGTGGCGATGACGGTGTCGACGACATGACAACATAGGTATACACAGCGGTTGGTTGAATGGACATTACAAAAGAAACCCCCGACAAAAAAAGCAGTTGAATGGTCAGTACAGTAAGTGAATAGCACAGTACATAGCGAAAGAGACGTAAAACGGAGCACAAAGTGTCCACAAATCCTTTTTTCGTTATTCCACCCCTTTGAATACAATCATCCGCTCCTTTTAAGCCGCACAAATACATACCTCCATACTTAAATCTAACTCAAAGGATAAAAGAAACCTTTTTTGACATGATGTGTATGTGTATAAATATATATACACATGTGAATTATATTTATTCTCCCTTTTTTATGCAGTGTTATTACTGACAAGTCTTCAGAAAACACTTTCTTCTTTCAAAGAAACGCACACATAGATATACTTTAATATGTGTGTGTGTGTCACTAAAAGCATGCAACGTACTCAAAAAGTTTTCACCAGAAAACACCATGTTTCCCAACGCCTCTTCTCTTTTACGAAAGAAAATGCAAATCCGAGATTGAGGAATTTAAGATGACATCTTTTTTTACTTTATTTTTTCTGACGAATGGGGAATGCGTTCTTGAAAGTGATTGAAAGAGAAAATTCAGTGGGAATACATACATATAATGTAGGTATATATATGTCTTGACAGTATAAGATATAATATAAAGCTTGTATTTGCATTTTTCTTTCACCATTTGCATGCAGCTAGTTCTATGAACCTTGTATGACGTGCTATTATCTGCGCGTACTTACTTGCTTTTGGGGTTAAAGGATTTGATGTCGATCTTGTCCTTTATCCCATCCCATTATCATGTGTGTACTTCCATCAATAGCTTGTTTACTCTTCTTTGCTGTGCTATTATCTGCGCGTACTTACTTGCTTTTGGGGTTAAAGGATTTGATGTCGATCTTGTCCTTTATCCCATCCCATTATCATGTGTGTACTTCCATCAATAGCATGTTTACTCTTCTTTGCATGGTTTACATACATTCGATATCTTTTTACATATCGACAAGTTGAAGAACACTCTAGGAAAAAATGATTGTCCATCCATGTAAAGATTACGGAAAACTTTTTTATAAAGCCTGTTTGGTTCAATGATATGTGTTCTGTGGTTGCATTGAGCATGTTGTGTCGGCGGCTGACGTATGACGTTCTTTTTGTAAAGGATTCTTACTTTATTTTGGAAAACGGTTAAAAATGATCATTTTTCTGACTAAAATAGATCATTTAATTTTGTATACATGGAATTCTAGGTACGTTGTAAGTCAATAATGATGACTGTCCGTCAAAATAAATTTTTGCCACTGACGCTGCTATTTCCAGTGGTGAAATTTTCTATGAAGCGGAATAACTGGAAATGTGAGAAGGTTGTGGAGGGCTTTAACGGGATAACAATGCCGTTCCTCTGTTCCTCTACGTATATTACAAACAACGTTCGCTACTATTTCCAGTGTTGAAATTTTCTATGAAGCGGAATAACTGGAAATGTGAGAAGGTTGTGGAGGGCTTTAACGGGATAACAATGCCGTTCCTCTGTTCCTCTACGTATATTACAAACAATGTAACAGCCTTATCCTATTATTATTAATTCATATGCGGTTAAAGTCTACATTTTTCTAAATGGAGCTCGTCGTTTGTGCATTAATGACACCCGAAAAAAGTATCAAATATATGAGGTGGCCCTTTGAAGTGAAATAGAGCAGGGAAAAGGCACGGTATCGTTTGAGTTGGTTCTCTTGACGCTTTTTTGAGGGTTCCGATCTTTTTCTGGTTAAAAAAAGGATCTATACCTAACAGACAAACATGGTACGCGTTGTATGTTGTGATGTTCACACAGAACGCAGACATCAACAAATGGCGGTAGCCTTTTTACAAATTAGTGCAACCACATGAGTGCAACAAACACGATTGACTTGATTTCGTTCAACGAAGCATTATTGTATTATCACCTCCACCACCCATAAATATGTTCATCGTAGTAATGCCCATAAAATGGGCCTTTCAATTTCAATCAGAAACAGATGGAAAATGGTTTGAGGGCAAAAGGGAAATAAATACACACACATTAAAGGGGTTTACTCATTTTCATTAAAACGCTTTATTTATTCATTAACTCATTGAGTACACTTTGATTTAATAATCTCTCTGCATTTCTCCTTAATTATGCATTGCGTCTTTTACCAAAAAAACCAGACAAATGTAGGCAATTATATTGACAATGAAACAATATTGCAGAGAAAAGTCAGAAACTCTATATTTTTCTATTTGGAGGGGAAAGTTAACAACCGTAAATGAGTGACAGCTCGATATGCTAGTACAAATTCGAAACAAGATAAACCCGCAATGCAGAATGTAAGGAACTTGCGATTGTTGAGAATATTAGGCTGTCTGCCTTATCCTATTTGTTATTTTGAAATTCTGTTACCATTTTCG
>JAHZNG010001328.1:0-13730 GCA_027744375.1 Orchesellides sinensis | reverse complement strand
GACAGAGTGACTGTTCACATTCACCTGATGGTCGCCCTCATGTTGCGATGTACCCTGTTGATCGTCATCACAGAACCGTTTATTTTCAACCGTACCAGCCATTACAGGAATGTGGTAAGTGGCTTCGTTACAATCGTATATATAGATTCAAATCCTAAAACACTAATTATATAGTTCCTTTAAACAAAATATACGATGCTATCTTAGTTGTAGATTATAGTTTGGAATTGATAACAGATATAATCAGTATAAAGTAATTTGACGAATAGTGTGCACCGTACACTTGTTTAGAGTCCGAGTAGGATCTTTTTAGGATTTTTCAATTAGATGAATTAACAAAGTGAATAAAATCAATAATGCCTCCTTTCTGAAAGAAGCATAATGTTTTATCCTCAGTAATGTCTGGAACTCATTTCTCATATTAAAAGGTGGAAAAGAATATAATTAAGGAAGTTTTAAGAAAAGACGGATTATAGCATGAAGCTATAAGAGGGGCCAAATTAAACGTACGTTGTTTTCTAGGTTTTTCTAAACGCCTAACCATATGTACATACCGTATTCACTCTAAAGATAGCAGCTGCTAAACGTAAAAATTACCACATTTTGGGGACTGCTATAAATAGAGAGCTGCTATGATTAGAGGGCTGTTAATATCCCATTTACCGTATTCACTCTAAAGATAGCAGCTGCTAAACGTAAAAATTACCACATTTTGGGGACTGCTATAAATAGAGAGCTGCTATGATTAGAGGGCTGTTAAAATTTGACTTCACCCTTTTTTAGGAATTATTTAAATGAAAAATTTGAATTTTCCCTAAGTTAGCCAAATTTTCTTCAAAAAAAAAGCACTCAATGTTACGTTTTTGAACCGCAAAAAATAATTATTACAGCAATAAGAGGGAAATTATTCTTGTAGATCTCCAATTTTCTTGTAAAAGCAATACGTAGAACCCTTTTTCTCTTAAAAATTTAAATTTTGATCAAAAAAATTGTTTGGGGCTGCTATCTTTAGAGAGCTGCTAAATATTCTAAATTTCCCTCCAAAGGGACTGCTATAATTAGAGGGCTGCTACGAATAGAAAACTGTTATCTTAAGAGTGAATACGGTATGTAGCTCTTGCACAAAACCTTTGTTTAACTTTCATGCATGTTGTGTATTAGGTTTTCGTTTCATTCAGGTTTTCACTCTATCATGCAAACTACAATCTGCTACACTTAAAAAGGGTCATATCATCATATTTCTTTCTTTTCTTAAGAGATACATAATACATAGGTACATTAGGTATTACAAAAAAGGTACTTACTTCAACCATTTTAATACAGATCTCACTCTGTATCAACTATATGTATACATGCATTTCTTATAGGCATAGCTAGATTGGAACATTTTTTTGGCTTTGGTGCTGTCTCCAATAGGATTTGGGATACCCATATAACAGGTGAAGGCCACCACTCTAATTGCCTATCACTTCTCGTACAAAGCATTTAATGCGATGATGGTGGTGATGTTTGTGTACATTGCATATATATACCTTCCAAATACTAAAAAACACATACATATAACATTTATTGATGCATATAGGTACATATATATACATGCATCTACACTGTATACAAATACAAAATACAAACATATATGAACCGTTGTAATAATCCTTTCATGCATGCATACACATCGTACACACTACATACAGCATAAAAAACATCCAAGTCATTGCTCTGCTCTGCTCTTCTGCAGTAGTTAAGTGGGAAATGCTAGCATAGCAAATAGCAATAGGGGATATCTACCCTTGTGTATGTGAATGTACTTTACTCTTGCCTTGTTCTCATCTGATGAGAATATGAGAAGAAAAAAAGTCTGTATCCATCTCACTTTCTGTTCTCATTCTCAAAAACCTTAAATCCATCCAAGCCCATTTCTCTGAATCTGACTAGTCCCCCGTACTATTTTCTTTCTTCAGATCCACACACAAGTCTCACCATCCAACCAGTAATTATTTTAGAGGAGCTCTGTTAAAACCTACTTTTAACTAATACTCAATCATCACAATTTTTATTTACACTAAATGAGATTTCAAAGGTGAGTCTTGCACACAGCCACAGCTGATTGAAATTATAATTTTTTAAAAATTGTCTCGTATCCTTCTTGCTATTTGTTTGGGTATCCTACTTTTTCAAAATTTTACGCATTTGGGTCTGCTGCGCTTTGTTATTATGAATGAAATGATTATTGGATTTTGAGTTAAATTTTGGAAGAACTTCAATGTAGGGAATTTACAAGTTTAAAAAAAATTAATCAGCATTGATTGATAAGGGCTGAAGCTGAAGAGTTAAATGGATGCCTTGTATTGTATTTAAAAATTACAATAATTTTTTAAAAATCGTAAATGTATTTTTTATGGCTTTACGAGGTACGAGGATATGAAGTGTTTTAATTAATGTATTATTTTTGAGAGGCTAAATATGTTTGATTACCTGATTGGTTTTTGATTTTGTGGTAGTTGATGATAGGTGTGTGTTTTTTTTTGTTTCAGGGACAAATTAATAAGCTAGGTGACCCTACTTCAGAACGGTTGGTCTGGTCTGTGTGGCTACCAAGGAGGGCTGTGTGCTGTACGGAGGGGGGACGCTTTTTGGGAGTTAGACAGGTCAATTAGGTCTACATCTGCTTTGGTAAATCGTTTAAGGTATATTTGTATGGTATTTAGTTAATGTTAAATTAAAATTTTATTGATACTAGGATGTATTTTAATTAGTATTTTATTTTGTCATGCAGGACGTATTTTTTGTGTGGATCAGAAGAAGAGTCGGCAGGAAAAACGGTGTTGAGCAAAACACAGGACACCTTGGTATACACAAGCTTCATGACATTGAATCGGGGGACCGGAAGAACGAGCAATCACCACTTGCGACAAACTCCTTTCTTAAATCTTGAAATATATCGTTGCTGGATTTAAGGGGTGTTGGGCGCATTTTCTTTGGGGTCACCAGACCAGACTACCAGTGCAGTGTCTTCGTCTAGGCTGCTGAGCAGTTCCAAGACAAAATAAATCGAATGTGCAAATGCTTTTAGATGCATAATTGCCAGCTTCAGTCAGATATACTCGGATCTCGGTAGTGTAGTTTTCTGATATTTTAACAGCCTCTTCTGCCTCTGAAGAAATTTTCAGTTTATGTTGTGATTTCTATCAACATTAAGAAATGTAAGTTACTTCTTAGGCGACTCTCTCTTAATTAACAGTTAACGACCAAAATTCAGTTGTAAGGACGTATATATTGTTTAAAAGTCAATATACATTCCTTGTTATTGAAATAGTTATTGACTGAATACTATTGTTTTTTTTCAGATTAAGATTTTAAAAAGTTGGAACCTGCATCAAAACTAATCCTTTCTTGAAGTGGGTGGTATTGATTGATGGCATCAAGTTGCTGCGGCACAAAAAAGCAGAAGCTCAATAATTCAAAAGCGTCAGCCTGCCCTACGATGAACGGACATGGACACACTAATGGATACGCGGGAAGCAGCCGGAGTAATGGTCACGACCATTATGCAGAGCATAACGGTGTTAACGGTCACTCCAATGGAACATTGACTAACGGTCATCTTAACGGGCATACACCGCATCAAAATGGGATGGTTCATCCATTGAAAAATGGAATTGTCCCGAGTCCATATTCTGATCGCATTGCTTGCCCAGAAATGTGTTTTTTTTGCTACGATGTTCTTTATGGAAGTTTGCACAACTTAGAGCCACCAAAAGCGCCCAACTTTACCAACGAAGCATTGTAAGTTTGCTAGTGGATATGGGGTTGACTGAAGTTAAACAGACTACACAGTATGACTATGGTGGTTGTCTTTGCTCTAAAATGTTATCATTTCTAATTTGTTCAGTCCGTTGTTTGTGACTTGGAAAATTGGAAAAGATCATCGCCTTCGAGGGTGTATGGGAACATTTAATGCTCTGAATCTTCATTCAGGTCTTCGTGAGTACGCCATGACAAGGTACCTATTCGTATTATTAATAAAAAGACTTTTTTGGTATTTTAGCTAAGCTACATATATAAATAAAAGGTTTTATAATGTTTTTTGTGTTTTAACGTGATTTTAATCGCTCTATTTTGGTTTATTGACTTTAACTTTACTGAGTTATAAATTTAATACTTGTATTAATTTTTTGAAGGATGGAATCAAACCCAAACCATCGACTCACTTCTACGCAAAGGAGGATTTAAAGGAAACGTGACTCCAGAGGTGCGAGCTTCAATTAAGCTGACTCGTTACCAGTCTGAAAAGGTGTCTGCCAGCTATGCAGATTACGCCAGCCGCTGGCAAACGAACGGTGTAAGCCGACCCTTTTAGCCGACGTGCAGTTTAGGTGCCCTCAATTCTTTGGTTCCGATCTTTAACGGCCGTAATCAGTTTGGAATTTACTCCTGGAGTACTGAACCACACAATAGATTTGTTGATCATACTTTTTGTCAAAACACGTTCATTAATTGTGGAACGGTCCGCTCGCGATCTTTTCAGCAAAATTGTTTGTTTTTTCAACGTCACTAAAACTGAATGTGTAAGGCAAAAATTATAAATTTAAATATTTTCCTTTACACAATTCCATCCACATTAAAGGATTGGTGCATAAAATTGTTCGCAATGACCAACAATGGTACATAACGGTTAGTTTAAACATTTGAGTTGATTTTTAAAAAAAACACAAGGCTTATTATCTGAAAATTGAAAACACTAAATTACATACATGACTAATCAGGTGTCTGATTATGGCCATTTTGGACGGGGACAACAAAAGTTGAGTTTCCGTTGAATAGGCCACGTTGCGTTGCCTTAAGTTCATTTTTCGAGCAGCGGCATTGACATTCTATTAAAATTAAATGAACGAAACTACTGACTGGAAATTCTATTGATGTAATGCCATTAATTAATTCTCGTAGATAGTTTACATGACATGCGTGTAAATTTAAGTAGGATTCACATTAATGGTACTACTTGTATTGAATTTCACAGCTAGCTTGGTTCGATTAAGTTGAAAATTACAAAATACAACTTGCCTACTGTGATCTTACAAATCTTCACACTGTTGAATAATTAAGCCTAAATGTAGCAGTAAATGTTACATACTACGCGTAGAGATTTCAGTTGAGGTTGAATACCAAATTTGAGGAAAGAATCCAAATCCGCAGTGCGACAGCGACATGATGATGAATGAACATGGGGCGACAGTTTGGAGAGCAGTTTGTTTGGGGAAAGTCAGTGAAGTTTATATATCTTACAAATGGCGTCCCAAATCGTGTGTACATGTGTAAATTACCGCAGTGTGTAAGAAGTAAATATAAGTAGCCATATTGTTGTAGAATTATGTAACACGTACATGCTAATTGAGTATAGATTTAAAACATGCCTCTCAAAGGTACTTCCCACTAATAATGTAGTGTCAAATAATTGTCGCTCTATAGGCAGCATTACTAAAACTAAGTGTTTTTCTACATTTGCCGGTGTGTTGTTTGGTAGCCTTGCTTAATTATGTGCACATGTGTGCAGTATTCTCCTCTTGCTTCAAAGTCACATTAGATAGATAATCTTTATTTGTAGATGTTGGAAGTGTAGGTATTTATCGCTCGTTTTATTTGTATTTAATGTTAGCTTTTTAACCTACGGCTTAGCGGATTATTTCAACTGAAGTACTTCATTACTTACTTGGTTGATAACTGAGAATTCATGGGAAAAGATTTAACTTGTACGAATAGATTGTTTAAATCGAAGGCTTTGTTTTTTCTAAATTTTGAATTAGAAGCTATGCTTCCATTTGGTTATAAAGTCTGGATGTCTACTCAATCTACTGCTTTGTCCTCTTGATATGGACATAACGTGTTAAATATAGTAATCATGTGAAATTATAAGCTATCAACTATGCTTTCGATATAAATATAAACGTAAATATGCATGTAGATGTACAATAATTTCTACAAATGGAAAACGGTTTGTTGTTCAAATGATATCTCAGTTTGATTGGTGTGGTTCTGGTGTTTTATAAAACAAGCTGGTTGTTCCGTGTTTCTAAGTTTTTACGGTGAGTATCGCAAATGAGACGTTTGTGTAGAATATTTACTAAATTTATTATTGTTTACGCTGATATTGAAAGGGAATAAGAACTAAATGTATGTTAAATAAAGTAAACAAGCGTATTGTTAGCATTACAATATTTAGCGTGTTTGTCGTTTTATTCCAAAATTAGTATTGTATACTACTTCTAATTCAAATCTGCTATCAAAACACGTTCCATCTGAACGATAATACGAAATCTATACTTTCACCAGCATCTATCTATACGAAACATATAAATAGTTTACTATCGATATATTTCTCTCTTTTGACTTTCCTTATCAAATTTATTTTCTCCTTTAAGAACAGGTAAGAGTATATTGAAGAAACAGTTTTGCTGAAAATATGCAGCACCCATCGCTGTAACAATTTGAAACATTCCAAATGCAATATAACGAGTTTTTACTGATTTGAAAACCTCTAAGGCAAAACTTAAAACTTCCTTTGGCTGTTTATGAATTTTGGGGAAGTACAATGTCTTCATCCGAGTTGCGATCTACAAAAAAATGTTTTAATTAGTAGTTTCAGGAGCATCTTTCTAACTAAACTATATATAATATATAAACTACATTCCTGCTAACTATGGCATAATATAACTCATCATAATTTAAACAAACTTACCGGAAAGCACACTAGTGGAGTAATAATTGCAGGATACAAGAAGCCTGTGAATGACTGAATAGCAGCACTTCTCACCTGAACACAAACAGGACACAGTGTTCTTTGTTCGAGGATATCTGACGATACCAACTAAATCAAAGATGAAGATAGTATGATTGGCTGGTAAAAACTCATCCCGCATTACTCATTTACTTAAATCCCACGTCCATTTTGCATACAATGAACTTAAGACTGTACCTGTGAATGTGCTGTAGCGGTGATAACTCCTGGAAGTCCCATTGTCGCCAAGTATGATGACACTTTGCCGTAATGGCCTAAGAGCAGCGCATTTCTAAACGCTGTATTCAAAATAAACCCAGGAACCATTGCGGCAATGGTGACAACAGGCACTGAAACCTTGAAAGGCCATCTATACAAAAAGTGTAGTTTAGATATTCCAGGTTACACATTATTTACTACAATCATCATCTTGTCTAGTCATCGTTACGCATATTCTTTTATCTAGACAAAGACCCAAACCAGCTTAACTTACATTTGCCAATTTGGCCACGCCATTAAAAGATCCATAGCGCCTTCAACATTTTTTGATTTTTCATTACGGTCTAGGCTACGTTCAATGTAGTATTTACGCTTGATAGCTGTTGGGGGATCGGAAGATACTTCTTTAATCTGATTTTCCATCGTGAGATTTAATCTGAATGTTTAAAATAAGTTTTGGGGNTAAAAGATCCATAGCGCCTTCAACATTTTTTGATTTTTCATTACGGTCTAGGCTACGTTCAATGTAGTATTTACGCTTGATAGCTGTTGGGGGATCGGAAGATACTTCTTTAATCTGATTTTCCATCGTGAGATTTAATCTGAATGTTTAAAATAAGTTTTGGGGAACACCACAAGAGCTAAGTAAGCATACGCTGCACGTGATTATCTATTTCCGGTAGGAATTGTTTTATTTAACTGTTTGCTTTTGTATAATATGTGGCATCGACTAGATACAATTACAGAAGAGCTTAAGAAAGTCATGGATGCTTTCACTTGTGCAAATTCATACACAATACCTTTTCCCCAAGCATATGTGAGTAGAGAAAAGTGTTCAATTCAAAACTGACGGTATTTTTGTCATGTGCTTTAAGACATCTGCATCAACACCAGCAGGAAATAGGGCTTGCCTCTTCGCTCCCTTCCGTTTTGCTCCGATTGTTACCAGTTACATCTTTATATACTTATGCATGTGTCTCCATATACTATGTACAGAATGTAAATACCGATGAGAGTTGACTGAAAACATTATAACAGTATATATTCAGAAGAGGACCGTAGAACTAAAACTAAGGACAGGTTTGAATATACTTTTTTAACTTAGGTATAAAGACAAGATGTGGATGTACCTATGTACATATATGTAAAGCAAAAAGAACTTGTAGGCATATGTATTATTCCTCATAATAATTCTGTGTTATTAGGAGAAAGCGAGTATATTTATGGGCAGATCCAATTCCTACGTTAATGCATACACACGCATCCTCTATACATACATGGCAGATTCCCGATGTTCCTATGTGTTATGCACAAGCACATGCAATGGGGAAATGTGTAACTGTAACATAAGCACCAAAGACATGAAAGCCTGTCAGCCTTTGGTTATTTCAGCAGAAGACGAGAAGTGTAGAGCTGTAATACTTTTATAGATTTTTGTTTGTAAGTTACACAGGACGGAAAAGGGACATTACATGGTATTGGTGTGCCTCTTGCTTGTGGATACATCCAATGTTCCTTGATAGCATAAAAAGTGTTTTCCCATGTAATTCCAATATTATGTTCTTACACACATTCTTCTCGGTTTTACAGGCAAGAGCAAGAAGAGAGGAGAGGTTTTACCACCAAACCAAAGGACTGTACTATAACTGGTTTGATGTTGATAAATAAATGTGGCATATAAGCATTGGAAAGAGATGAGGAAACTTAACTGGCCTGATGTATGTAAACTCTGCCATATTCACACTGCCGTTTTGCTATAATCTTTTATGATTACCAGTATGATTGTTACTTGAGGTGGTAAAACTAAGTCATGGATATTTCAAAGAGTCACACTTACATACATAATGATGATGTATTTGCAAAAACCAATGTACCTGCTCTGCTCCATCAGAATCAGCACAACTATATCTAGCATAATAATACTGCGAAAGCTCTTATGTGAGATCTAAAGAAACATCTCAGAAGAGAAGTGAGAAAAATCCGTCTGGTTAGTTATGATAGATAGTATATATGGAATGTAGAGAGATGCTATGTTGTAGGCTCTAGGTACATAAATATTACACAAATATATAACGTATGAGAATTAGGTATAAGTTACTTACATATGTATGCATTCATCAGCAAAATGTACCATAAAAAACCTTCTGTTCTCTTGTACATGAATACCGTTCTCTCTCTCTCTCTCCTACTACTCATGTATGTTTTATGTACTGGGTGTTTGGTTGTTTTAGCTGCTGGCTGATTTGGTTTAAGTACATTCATTCAACATTGGGTCATCGTATCACATCATCTTACACACATCGTGTGTTTGTTCCATTTGCATTCGTTAATGCTTATCCGCTCATCCCAAAAAATTCTCTATCCCACACATCACAGATTCTCTGATTTCTTTTTTTCTTCTTCCCGATGATAGCAATATTTACAAACCAAAGATATACTACCAGTCCTGTTTGCTACAAGGAGGTGTTTATATGTGAGACCTTACTCCCACACATCACAGATTCTCTGATTTCTTTTTTTCTTCTTCCCGATGATAGCAATATTTACAAACCAAAGATATACTACCAGTCCTGTTTGCTACAAGGAGGTGTTTATATGTGAGACCGTACGTATGTCAAAATCAACAATGTGATAGTGGACTAAATAATATTATATTTTGCTAAAATGGTCCAGTGAAATCCCTTCATTAGTTGTTTCACATAATTGCAAAATCTGTACATCCCATTCTTTCAGAGAAACAGAGAAACCTAATCATACATGTTGAGTAGTCACTGATGTGATTTGCTTATTGATGCCACTAGTGTCCGTGTCTACTCTTTTCATATAACGGTTCACCGGACGTAAGAGCCACTGAAGAACAGAAAAGAGTGACGTGTGCCTATCCCACTATTTAATTGGGTTGATGAAAGCAGAACTTGGTTCTTCACAGTTTAGTGTGAATATTGTGAATCCTTGTGTCAAAATATTGTTTTAGTGGCCGGGAAAAGGTGTGGTGCATCTAGTAAAAGGAATCGCAAAAGCTTATCACCACTACAATCGAAGAGTGTTGATTGAGAGAATGTTGGAAGTATTCTGAAAGCATTGACAACTTTATGACTATGATATGTATTTGTCCAACATTCCATTTCTATTTCATTAGAAATTCAAGATTTCCACGAATAAATTGATATTTTTATATTGAGACCTTTTCTCAGGGAAATCCCGTTGTTATCTAATTATTATTATTGTTGTGATTGTTGAAC
Source organism: Orchesellides sinensis (assembly GCA_027744375.1). Lineage (NCBI taxonomy): Eukaryota > Metazoa > Arthropoda > Collembola > Entomobryomorpha > Orchesellidae > Orchesellides > Orchesellides sinensis. The sequence goes on along the minus strand of JAHZNG010001328.1, from coordinate 3,494 downwards.
ATAAGGAACTATACATTGATTCTTTTAAAGTGTAAACTAGAACATTCCAGTGCATTGTATTAAAGTAAAAGTATTCATTCCAAGGAAATATTATTATTGGGGATTTTCATCTTGTCATTAATTCATCCAGCTTTATATTAAATATTTAGGAGGTAAGTAAATATTATTGGAATTAGGAATATTGCCTTATTATTACATTACGGGTAATCTAGTAAATGTAATGAAAACCGATTAAGAAACAAACTTATTAAAGAGACTCTCTAGGCAAAATTAAATCTAGATAAGAATAGCTATAGTTCATTAAAACTCGAAAATCATTGTTGCATTCTACAAGCAGATTCACAGGTAGAATTTTATTTGTAATAATAACCTTTAATATTGGCATAGTGGTTAAAATTTTTATTTTTTGCAAGATACTACGGCTTACCTTAGCTATTAGCGCAACATGGATTTCGTAAGTTATTACGTGAAGCATTAACCGTAAGTGCATTGTGTCATTTTAATGTGTACAAAAATGGAAAAACGAGATTGTCAAAGATGACACTACCAGATTTTCATGCTTGCTTGAACATCTGCTGACAGCTGGCACTTGTAGATGTTATTTTTGGAAGTGATATTTTTAAACCCGTTCTTGTGCATCATTACGAATAAGTTAGTTCTTTTGGATAGCAATTGCAATTTTAAAAGGAATGAAAATGTGTATAAAATTGCATTATATCTTGCCCTTACGCTAAAAAGATTTCTTCAAGCTCAGCCTTCTTAATGTATAAATTCGCAATGAAGAAATTTAATGCTGATCATGAGTTAGGAAATTTGCAAATTAAATACTGTGCTACACTAATGTCGTACATCCAATCGTTTTGGTACTAATTGAAACATTGAAATCACATGTGTTTAACCAGTATTATCTAACCAGTGCTTTTAATCAGATTAAAATCATCCTGTATTAAGCAAAAATACATGTGTGTATAATTCACTCTGTAGAGTACATGGTAGAAAGGTAGGTTAAGCCTACACACAAAAAATACAATCTGTAAGGAGTAAATGACAATCTTACGCATTATTATCAAAAGATGATGATGACAACATGTTTGAATGTTTACCAACCACAAACGGCAGATTTAGTAATTCGATTTCATATGTCAGCAGTGCCTCAAATTTAAATTCCATAAGGCTTTTATAGCGCTTACGTTCATTTACTTGACCCCAATTCTAAGGTGAAAGCGAGGAAGCAATCATATTGTCTGCCTATTCTTGGCTTTTATATTTATGTGCATTTGTCACAACTCATTTACATTTTCACATTTTAAAAAGTTGAGCAAAGCATAATGAAATTGCGTAGCAGCAGCAGCACACAGCGTGAAAATTTAGGAAGATAGTAGTTTTGCAGATTGAAATTGCTCATCCGCCTCCTATTGTTAGGCTCCTGGTTGTTGTATTTAGCATAACTATAATGTGATGAGGGGACATTAATGAATAGTACTTTAATGCTGAATTCTGCGCGTTGATAAAAGATACACAATAAAAGATAATAATAAGACAGGTCTTACAATAACACTCCACGAATGTCGCATTATACCATATAGTTGATCGTACAGTGCTGCTGTACTTCGACTACGATTTCCGACCTGATGCATGTAGTATGTAAATAAAACATTCCTATGCATCTGTTGAACCTAATGATACTTATTATTTCGATGCTGCATATGTATATACATTATTGTATTCGATTGTTGTAAGGAAAATATGTACTATAAACTTCCATCATTCCTGTCGAGGAAAATGAAACAGAATATAAATGTAGTAAAAATATCCTTACATGTATAAATGTGTACATCGTACAGTCATTTTAGGCAATAAATGAGATGATGAGAGGAATTACTCGGCATATTTAATTAGGCGTGCTGCGTGCATACCTACGTAACAATGCAGTGAGTGGATCTTGTCAAGAGGAAAGTGTTATGCAAGGAAAAATATTAGGAATTACTCGGCATATTTAATTAGGCGTGCTGCGTGCATACCTACGTAACAATGCAGTGAGTGGATCTTGTCAAGAGGAAAGTGTTATGCACGGAAAAATATGCGTTTGCATTAATGAATCATCCTCTCAGCACGGGAAGCTCATCGCCCTGTTCGCGTGAATAGTTTGTTGCCCTAATGATAATTGCTGTTTTAGTAAGCCTGAGCAATACATATTTTGAGTAATGAAGGATAAGGATGAATATGTTTGTTTCATGAAAATAGTACTCTTGGCAGTAACACGACATTGGTCTGTTGTCTTCATTAAATTAGCCAAAAAGCTTTACTGATTTTTGGACCTAACCAGATTATTGTGCCGAAGCACTGTATTTCCTACAAATACAACGACACCAACATGAATTAGGTAATTAATAACGCTTGAAAAGGGCAATTATGTCCCCAATGTTAGGTGATGTTAAGAACTCGGAACCCTTCATTTTATGATAAAAGTTGAAATACTTTGACAAATTGCTACTCTGCGATTAAATCATGGAAGTAATATTTACTTGGCTTTCTATTCATCCTCAGTGTGAATCAACCCTTTGTTGACAGTTGATGACGATATTATGCAGTGTAAAAGCGAACACCTTTCCAAAACAGATTTATCGCTGTCTTTGTTTTGGAAACGGAAATGAGTTGATACTTGACAGCTTGACTATAGGAAGCACATGAATCACATTAAATTTGATGTATTTTATTACAGACTAGTACGTTTGTAAATTAAACTATGCATAAATATATTGTCGTATTCATGCACATTTTTGTCTGCATCCGCTTTCAAGTAAAAAATTTTTCTTTCGTAAATTAATTCGCAAATTTGTCCTTATGAGGAGTACTTTAGCAACTGAACCACAGATTTACTATGCAAACAAACATTTATACACGAAAGAAAACATAACCGTGTAATATCAGATGAACAACAGGATAATTTATATTTTTTCAGATCCGGAATTAGGACTACAGTGGTAATACGGGAACAACAAATTGGAAATTCTTCTACAAGGAACTTCAGAAAAAACATAAAAATTGTTATAACGACAAGCAGTTTTTCAGTCCACGGTTTAGAGTCTTCATACTAATTTGTTACTTGCAGGCTACATGGAACAAGTACGGCAAGTGAAAATACACTAAAATTCACAAAAATAAAGTAAATCAGCGTTTCAGAGGAATCCAAATTATGAACGATTGTTGATAAATCGCAGTGCACTAGAAGTAAATACATTAATCTTGTGAAAGTGCCAAACGTAATCGCTTTTAAACATTGTTTCTACTGCGTGTTAAATTCGATAAGCCAAGAGTCTAACTTCCTGCCATAAAAATGCCCGTTCGAAAGCAAGGTAAGTAGATATACGTCGTCTTTTATATCCTACTAACTAAAAAGTGAAATGTAACAAAACATAAATTGCACAGACATTAATTTAACTGCACTAATTACAAAGATACCCTATAAGACTGGCAAACAAATTTATATTGTA
>JAHZNG010001327.1:0-48571 GCA_027744375.1 Orchesellides sinensis | reverse complement strand
ACTGTTAACCCAGCTAAAAAATAGTGAACTACTTGAGGCGAATTATCATTTGAATGATAATTGCCGAGTCTTGCTTGCTTCTATGATTCATTTTTTGTGTTTGAATGGAAACAGTCTCGAGAGGGTTTCATTGTAGACAATAAAGAGCAATTTATTGCTTAAAGCTTATTTCCATCCCGGGTTTCTTCCTCCTATTGAAAAAAAATTCGGTTGTTTGTCTAATAGACTCAAATTTTTTTTCCATATTCACAACACGAGATTTTCACTTATTCATCCTCCTTTAACGGTTGTTGTTTTACATAGGAGCAAACAAATCACAATTGCAACAGGCATGCTGTTTTTTACAGGATATGCAATATGCCCTTGTTAGATAGACAGCCTTACCAGTATTGTTTCAAGATGCCCCTGTAGCTAAGCAAAACACATGCAGACTTGTACATTGGGTTGGTGGGGGTTGTTGCATCTCTGTTTAGGTTACCTTAAGGGTAATTCATCCTTTCTACGCAGATTGCTTTGAATAAAATGATTTCATTCTATAACTCCCATGAAATCTCAGAACGACTAGTAAACCTTTCTAATGGATTTACTCCATGGAATATCATACTTTTCATAATAGCATAATGTATAAACTACGAGCATATGTGTATCACAAAAACGGGTTAGCTTGAGTGACTTTGTTATGTACTAAAGGGTTTTTTATGTATAGTAAGTGTTTTTACGAGTTATTGTGAAACGAACCATGAATTCACTCCACTCGATTATTTTTTTCACATAGGATAGGATTCTACAATTTTCTTTTGGGTCAATTGATTCCCTAATTTGAGCCGTACACCTTATGTAATACTATATAGCCACGTAATCCATGCGCTACTGGTTACATAAACGGAACTTTGATGTATGTAATATTACTTGGAGGAGTACTTGAGTTGTGGATCATTTTGTAATTTATGTAAATTATGCAACGAGCGAGAGAGAGAGAGAGAAAACGATCCCAGTGGACATTGAGATTTTTTTTAGATATTACTACATGAAATGGAAATTACAATAAATTATTCACAAAATGCCTCTTGAAATAGTCACAAATATGCAATTCTGAATTGAGTTTTAAAAACCATTATGGGGCTTTTTATGTATTATCTGTAGAAAAAATGATAAAAACTTTAAGAGGACACTTCTTATGATTAAAAAATATTTTTTTCTTGAAAAACACGATTAAACTCATGAATCATATTGGCTATATTATGCGTCTTTGGAGAAGGTTTCTGAAGAAAAATAAAAGAGCTTTACGATAAAAACATTTTAGCAGACTAACTGCAATAGCATATCAATATAAGCGTAAAGTTGAGGAAAGAAAGCGAGAAGCATTATTTGAACGTATAATTTCAACTTTTCCTTTTTGCTCTCAAAGGGATGCTATCAAGATAGAAATACACATATGCACAATCCAAAATGGTAATTTTATTTTGAACGAGAAGTTTTTTTCCCGATGCAAGAAAAGAATATCACTGAATTTTTTTTATTCATTTCTTCTCGGTATTCTCTTTCTTTTTTCTTCTTTACTGCTACCATCTTAGTTGAAGAAAATAGGCAAGGTCTTTGTTGAGTGGATAAGCGATTGCATGAAAAGTGTGGATAATAAAAGAGTAGATTTTTATGTATAAGCCCTTAGAAATATTGGTAACATTTTTTAGCTATTGCTTCCTTCATCACATTCCATTCATGAATGCGAGTTCGTGTTGAAAGACGGGAAAAAGGAAGGAATGGAAAATAGGACGGAAGAAAAGGAACGAATGAAATTGGGAAAGAGTGGAGGAGGAGGGAAAGAAAGCTTATAAAAGTGTGTATAATATGGACTAGCACCATCCGGCAGACTTTGTTGCCTTTTTTCGCTTGATGATACTCCTACTCCTTCAACTACTACAATTCCCTCAGTCATTCATTCACTTACTCACTCACTGAGTCTTAGTTCACTATTGAGCCACGCATTAAAGATTTACAATCCAATCCATCATGGCTTTTCTCACTAAATCATTCCATGTTCAGATATACGAATATATGAACATACCTAAGTATACATTATGTTGCTGCACTCTGATTCAAATGCACTGTAAGGAAAAAGTAAGTAAAGGAGTGAAAGAGAGAGAGAGAGAAAAGTCGTAAGCGAAGAAAGAGGGATGGAAACGTAACATGTATCAAAAAAGTAAATAGTTGAAGAGAATTTTTTTTATTCGGTGTAAGTAAGTGAGCGGGTGATCGAAAATGTTGAAAACGGTTCCACCGAATTCTGTTTCCTACCAAATGTGATGCGGTATTCTTCAGTTTGAAAGAATGAATGAATTCTTAGAAAAATTGCGTAATTTTACAATGATACTAGATTCTAGTAGCAGCCGGACTCTAATCGTGTATTATATACATAGTTTAAATCAGAAGGGCAATACAAAACATTAATTAGAAATTTCTTCCATTTTAAAAACAGGTACCAGAACAAGCTGACCATCTTGTATTGTGAGCCAGCTATGTACATTGCATTTGAGAAAGTCTTGTAACAAAAAGTTTATACACAAGAAATGGCCAAAGGGAACGAATGCCCTTAATTAACCAGGGCAAACGTTTCCTGAAAAAAAAGCTCTTCGTCAACAGTCTTCAATGAAATTGTTTAATTTACTCGGGTAAATGTTTAAGCAATCCAAGCGTTAGAAAACATTAACCAACTCTTCGGTCAACATCCCAAATCCACACTTGGCGACAATACACTTCATCTCCCAACCAAACTAACTGGTTGGATGGAGAAAGAGAGAAAGAAGTGGTGCAGGGTTGTTCCACACAGAAGCAGAGATTGTTTCAATAAGGTTTGGTGGAAAGTGGTTGAGATTTTCGGTAGGAGTAGAACAGACATTGAATCAATAGCTTGGGGGCTTCTCAAGTGGTGTGCTTTTCTATGGGATTCATTCAAACCAAACTTTTTGTGAGTTTCTGTAGGTATACTCCTATTGTTATGATTCTTGTTGATCTTCAAGGGTTGTCCAGGAAAATTGGGCATTTTCCCTGTTACCCACGTAGCTCAATACGTTATGATATGAAATGCCGTAATTGCTTAGTTGGTAGACTAACAATAACCAAACTTCATGATTGTCCAATTAAAACTGTTCTGGATATTGGCTGTGACCTTCAAGTCAGTTTTATTAAATTTGTCGGCCCACTCAAATCCATATTTGTAGAGATAGTTAGTTAATGAAGCCAAAAGCTTGCAATTCCATTGTTCTCCTATACTGCTATATGAATCCATGGCATGCTTCAACCATTTCCACATTATTCTCCTTACTTTTTGACTCGCAGTCGTAGTCTGTCTTGTCCCCTTTTATTTGCTTGTCTTTCAATGTCTCTCCCTGCTATTCACTCATCATGTTAGCTTTCTCCAATCAAGATTACTTGTGGTCCACCAATCTGACTTGAGTCAACTGTCTTAACGACTAACAAATGCCAGTCACTTTGAGTCGACTGCTGTGTGATATCTGTCAGTTTATCGTAATAGTAGCTAAAAGCAAGGCAAGATAACACAAATCCTCCTTAATAGACTTAACTGACGCTCTGAACGAGTGGCGGACCACGGCTTGGGTAAAGTACGTTCTACGGAATAGCTGTGTCACATATACACTGGTATACATAAATGGAGAAAGGGAAGAAGAGTACACGACAGCAGAGAAAAAGGCTAGGGAGAGGAGAGTATAATATGTCACTTGGTAATAATGTCTCAGAGATAAGGATACGCATACTGTACACGTACACCGGAAATATTCTTTTGAGACAGTAATAATAAGCAATGTTAGTCAACTATCAGTTTGAGATTGTAAAACAAAATCAGGTGAGCTTTAGGAAACACTTATCTTATTTTATTGTATCTTTTATCTGTTTTAAATCTAAATTCTATCTATACTAAGGCTGCTTACTAAATACTGGGAAGTATTTTAGGTGTATAGTATTTGTCAATGTGATCTCGGGAGTGAAAAAGCAAGTAAAGAGGAAACTAAAAGCCACATAATATTCCACCGATCCGTGAAAAGCATCAAACAATCCTTTTCCCAGACTTTCTCTTTCTTTCTTTTCTCCAGATTCAATATAAATTGACAGACTGTCATTGGAAGTCACAGCTAATTTAAGTGACTCTCTTCTCCAAGTTGGCTCAGACTTGAGTCTCTTCTCTCGACCCCTGTGAAAATCTCTTGCCGTCCTAACTTTCTCTTGTGTGTACACTCATGTGCACTTTATATAATACCTGCATTATACGACGGCAGGCAAGGAAACAAATCAGACGATGCCTTTGTGTATGTGTAAATCCATGTACATATAGCCGGCTGGATCTAAATAACATTATAACAAACACATTATGCAGTCTTTTGGTATTAATAAGGTGCATATTATGTTGATATATAACTTGTGTGTATAGACATATACATCTTTTCTATATATTATGTATTCATATAGCACTAAAAACTAATCTAAAACATGGTAGCCAACTTAAAACAGCAGGTTTCCTTGGCAAGTGGCAGACAGAAAATGAATGAAAGAATGAACTGAACACTCTAAAAATTATTAATAAGCTCACAGTGTATGCAAAGCAGTGAAGAGAAAACACAGTTGCAAATAGGAGAAAAGTTAACCCTTTTGGATCTTCTTGGAACGAAAGAAAAGCATACATAAGATTGAAACTTTATAATACCCTGTGTATACATACATGTGTCGATATAGTCTTCTTTTACAGTACACAATGAATGACTAAATGATTGCGACTGTATATGCATGGATACCGTAAAAGAAGGAACATAGTTTTGCTCCTAGCTTTACTAGAAACAACTGCTTTTAATGAGTTTACCTGAACCGTAGTAATAACGTTGTCGTGAGAAGAGGAGAGAGAGAAAAAAAAGCGGCAGGAGAAAGCTGAGAGTATGTACAACATTGTTATACTTTTTTACTTAAAGTGTTTCATTCACATTTGACCTGTTCTGGAGAGAGTACAAGGATAAAACTGTGAAAAGGAGGAGAAAGGCAAGACGAGAAAGGAAAAAGACTTCTTAAATATTTACAAAATGTTCCACCGTAATTAAAAGGGAGAAGGATCTCAGGTTCACTAGCTGAAAAACATTTGTACGCTAAATGAATCTTCCGTGCTTAAACAATAGGACTGAACTAAAATAATAAAAGACTGTATTGGATTTGGATGACGCGTAGCATACACACTATACCACATTATACAATGTATTATATCCATACATATTATATACATGTACATACCATGTACCTGCCCAAGAAAAAAATTAAGAAAATACTGAAAAATTTCTTGGGTGTTTGGTAAAATACAACTACGGAGCATTTCCGTGTGTAATTCTTATGTAAACTTGACTTGTGGGTGAATGTATAGGGGAATCCGGAGACATTTAATGTAGACACGGGGCTACGAACAAAAACGGTGTATTTCCCTCAAGTTACAGAAAAAAACAATAGGAGAAAAAGAAAAATGTAAGAAGTAAGTGAACAATCTGCGACCAACAGTAAATAAATATTTGTCTAGGTGGATTTCCATAATTGAAAGTGATCTGTAATTGAGATATAAATTTTCGACTTGTCATGCTACCCAGAACATTACTCATCTGATATCCAAGCCCAGAAGAATGCCTTACCGTATTGTACTACCCTTGCAAAACATAGATTTTCTAGTCACGTTTTTTTCAATTCCGTAAAAACACAACATAAGATACGTTTCTCAGAAAAAAAAATTCTTGGTGTTTTACATTTATTCTAAAAAAACAAACTATCCCATTCTCCGAAAACCAAGTAGGAATAATAATAATAATGTTATGTCACGGAATAGCCCACATGTTCATGGTTATCCAGGGATTTTTTATGGCTTTCTAGCGTTTTCCAAGTCATACATCAAAATGGTCAAATGGAAAATAATCTTTGAGAAAACTCAGTTGGACAGATGATTCAAAAATGGAGACGTTGTCCATTTGTTTCTCCTTCTATGAAATGAAAGAGCTAGCGGGATGTTAAGTTTAGGTAACTTTAAGCTCTACTAAAAGATATCGTTATCTTTACAAACCATTCATCTTTTTATTGTATTCGTTATATTTTATAACTGTATTAGACAAATGACATAATTAACTTTTCTCAGCCAGTACGTCCAAAAATCAGGAACAACAACGGCAAGGTCTCTTTCTTATGCTCGCTTTCCAGGACGTGCAAGTAAAAATAGCCAGCTTGCCAAGGTTTCCTTAATCTCCTAATTGACGCTTTACTGACCTCAACCATCATATCACCCATGCATATGTGAATTTATTTCATAGCTCATCATTAAGTCGTCTAAGATAAACTCTTGAGTGCATAATTATGTTTCACAATCCTTTCGAAAGTCATTAATAGACAAACAAAATATTAACATTTGACAAAATGCAATAAACAATATTGCCAACGGTATTCATAGAAAGTAATATTTTCACTAGACTTTCCTTTTTCTTCACTTTTAGATACTATTCCTGACTCACCACTTCTTCCCTGACTTCTATTTTTTTTCGTATTCTTCTCAGCTTTCTTAATATTCACCTCTACTTCGAGAACGACATTAAAGTTTCATCACACAATCCTTTTCACTCTACTTTTAATGCCTTCTTCCTTGTTACCCGGTGAGAATGTAGGGGAAGTACTTGATAAAGCAACTGGACCAAAAACCGTTTGCATCCAGGATCCACCAATATTTAGTGTCTGGTGGGTAAGGGTATTTATAATATACATTCCCACAAAATATGCAGTTTTGTTTCTTTTTTAAAATACAATTATTTGTTTGTTCAGTTATTTTAACTTTGGAGTACAACTAATCGCATGGAAATATAAAAGAAATATCGGAAAGACATTAAAATTTGGGATTTTTGTGTGAAAATTGTTAGTCTCTCTCAATGAATTTTTTGTAAATTTCCTGAATATTAATTTGTCTTTTCAAAACACACTTTTCCGTGAATATTAGTGGAAGGTTAACCAATTTAGTATTATGGAGAAAGATGTCGTACGGTTTAATTTAAAAGTTTCACAACTGTAATCAACTGTGACGGCTGGCAAGCATTATAACAGTGAGAAATAGAGCAGTTAAAACGAAAGAAAGCTGGGAAGATTATGAAGTCAAGTTTGAAGTCCAGTTGGAAGAGTATAATTTATATTTTACCCGTATAATACCTCATATCGGCATTTAAAGTTTAAAATTTGTTCTCAATGGAAATGCAATGGGAAATACTTTTGAAAGTGTATTAATACTCTATGTAATGGAAGCAATGGTATATTCACAAACCCTGTTAACTCGTTCACACATCCATATGTATTACATATTACATTCAGCCTAGCAGGATAGCTAACATATATGTATAATATACCCTGGTAAGTAGATACGATATAAGAATGCTCCGATGGAGCAATGGTTTGCTGAATTTAGTCGTTTATTAGGTGACGCTTCTTAAAATAATTGTTTTTCTGTCTGTCTGTATGAATTTTTTCTCTTATGCACTACATGAATTTTACACATATGAAAATCTGCCTATTTTACAAAAAATCCATTGTATATGGATTACACTGGGGTTGTTTGCATAGAGAAAGTTGCTTTTGGATAATAAACTCTTATATTCATCACCTCACAAGTTCGTAAAGGTTTACTTTCCTTGCCTTTACAGTTCTGTTGGCTTCAGTTATGTTTGTTGTAACATACGACAGACTATTACACACATTGAGTGAGTAACTATTATGTGTACATGCTAAGCTTCTGTTTGTGTGAAATAGGTAGTTTTTTCGTTTTTTTTTCTCTTCTTGAAAAAAGGCATCAAGTGAATTTTTCATTGCTCAAGGGGTTCATTAGATGATTTCTCTACAGGTTTCCCACATTATCCTTATGCAATTCTCTAGTTCAAACTGTCTGAAGATTCCCCTACTACCCAACAAAATAATGGTATATAGCACGCGCTAAGCCTCGTTATTTTTTTCACTCTCTCTCATTCCTTCGTTCTCTCCTATTTTTCTGGTGTTCTTTTGTTTTTTAAAAAATTACTCTTGGTGCCAAGTCAAAGAATTATTTGTGCACCAATCAAGTGTTTAACTTTACCGTTGAGAATGAAAACAAGAAAATGTATGAGAGCCGAGAAAAAAATTGTTTGACATGCAGAACAGGTCCCAGGCTGGAAAAAAAGAGAAAAATCCAGCTAACAAGATACACGTTCATTTTAATGGGATTAAAAATCCTTTTCTATAGCTCAGAGCTTACATGCATTTATAAATTAAAATTTGACTTATTTTTTTGACTATGTAAATAAAAATTAGAAATCTAAGCGAACCAAACGCTTTAAAAGAACAGTATGTAATTAATATATATGTAATAAATTAAGTTATTAAAATAAGCTTAGGACGATTTGCCAGATAAAATGGTCCGCTGACAATAGCCATTTACAAAATGAACGATTAAGGAAAAAATTTCCAAGCGATTCTTTTCTTTACATAAATGATTCTAATATATGTATAGTATCTATCCGATTCACGTAATCATAATAGGCTACAAGCTTAATGTCGAACTGAGCAGAACTTTTTAATCAAAATTACAACAGTAACAATTTTAGTGCTTTAAACATGAGTAGCGTATTTGTATTTAAGCGATTGACATGACTTTATACGCATTATTAGAGCATGACACAAATCTAATGGCCACAAAAAGTAAAAACTCAATACATGTTAGATAATTGCAACTTTTTACAAATGTGTGTTTAAATTGTTGGTTATTTTTGTGTAATGCATGTCAACGTTGTGTTGTTTGGTTTAACTTTTTTGAAAAACGTTATGCTTACAGATTAGAGGCAAACTAAGGAAAAAAATTTTTTTTTACACGATGATGATTCTGTAAAAGACAAGGTATAGTGACGGGTATTTAATTATAAATCATGTTAACCTGAATTTAAATTCCCAAATGTCTGTCATAAAAGGCTGTGAAGGAACTCCCAAAGATTCTAATGGAATCCGGCCGATTTTCAAACTATATTTCCTGTTGGAGTTGGAAAATGCTCTTGATAATAATTTGGAAATAGAGCTTGTCTAGCTTGCTCATATCTCTCTCTCTCTCTTGCCTAACAACACTTTTCCGGTTTCCGTTGGCTTTATAACTAGCGCAACGTTGGAAAACATTTATATATAAAACTTGGTGAATTATTAATGACTTCGCTTTTTTTTAAAAAAACGAAGTTTCCCTTTGTATCGTCTCCCACGTTATGTTAGCAAAAGGTAGAGAGACTTGTTCAACTACAACCCAAAAATCCGAATAGGAATAGGCATCGACTATTATTGTGTATTTACAAAACTCATAAGCGTATGCATGACGCTAACTATTTGCACTTGGGATGCATCTATTTACGCTGTCAGGTATTCACATAACGTACAAAAATGTTAACCCAAAACATGGTTTTTTTGTACGCTTCAAATAAAAAATACCATCGAGACCCTACATAGGAATAAAAATATTCTCAATTCCAACATCTTCTACAAATCATATATTTCCAACGTTTTCCTCGTTCACGTATTACATTGTTTCCTTTTTTTCATAATATGAAACCCAATCTTAGGAAAAAGCAAGTGAGTAAAAAATAGCTTATGGATAAAAAACAAGAAAAAAATACGACATAGTCGAATAAACAAATAAATTGATGGATGGACGGATGAGCGGACGTGGGACATGCTTGCTTTCGTTTTTTGATGTGCCAACAGCGTTGGTTGCCACGTGCCGAAGCAGTAGACCATGAAATCTGACCGGATAGCGTGCACTAACATTTTGGTTTGCTACATCCTGCCAACTCTGCCCACCTAATTTTCATTAGCGTCTCCACAAAACTTTTTATGCATATAGTACCGACACACGGATGCATAAATGCTCTCGCAGTAATTCTGTAATGCCAAGAGCGATTGAAATTGTTTGGAATCGTTGGTCGTGTGGTGATGATGAAAATGATGTATTGGGATGTCCCTTCTCTACATGTTCTTTTCCAGCCAGGATAGATCACACATCAGACGACCCATCTGAGAATTAGGTTTGTTGTTGGGTGCATATGGGATGGGATGAGGGCACACTTGTTTCAGTTGAAATTTCAGGAGCACTTCCTGAACGCTTATCATTTTTTTCTGTACAACGTAATTCTACCTTAGCACCCTTATCAGGTTTTAAAATCCAGATATTTTTATGTAAACTAGTTGAGTTACTCATCCTAACTGTAAGTTTTGATGAACCTTATGGGATCTAAAGATCTGTATCTAAAGATGTGGTAAGGTTTTGTGGAACTATTTTTTATTTTATCTTGGTAAAGCACGCAACTGTACAACTTGCTATGATACGATGACTCAACTCATCACAAGTTAGATAGATGATGAATCACCTTTTAATATTGCAAATAAATTGATACTTACTTTATTTTTATAAACATGTCGTTAATGATTGGTATAGAGTACCATAAGGTGTCATATCAAAAAGTTTTTTATTGCTCATCTTCTTCTTTTTTGAATAGTGTGTTTATTATGTAACGAGCACATGCCTGAGTGATGCTTAATGTCGTGCTGAATTTGCATGTTAGGCATTTTTGTGTTTGATTTGATGCAGGTAGCGATAACCAACTGTTCAAAGCTCTCTCCTGCGGATGAGCAATCGGAAGTGAATTTTTCTCTCAATACGCGATGATAGGTTCATAACATTGTGGCTAGTATATTACTCTAAAATGCACGCACAAACTGAAAAGTGTAACTTGGAAGGAAGTGAGGAAGTAAGAAAAAGAGGAAGGGGAGAGCACCAAAGCATCCTCGTCATCATGAGGATATTATTGCATGAGTGCTACTCACGAAACACATCAAATATTATAAAAAGCATGGCATGAAGAAGCTATCCGCTGTTTTTTATGTTAGGTGTTTTCCAGATGACATGAATAAGCATATTATATTACAATGAGTGTATATAATCAATTTTTATCCATACAAACACCAAGCCTAAGCATGTTAAGCTAAGCCAGTAAAACTCATAATGATGATGATGATGAGCAAATGAATTGGAACGAAGAAGAGGGTCGGTTTTTTTAAAGAGTTTAGCTGGTTCACGAAGTGGGTATTATGATAATGAAGGGAGAGGGAAGGGAACGAGCATTATTTTAGAATGGGTAAAAGGACATAGCTAAAATAAATAACGTAAGCTTGCCAGCTACTATTCATATACCACACCACGCTACATTTTATACTTGTTTTGGCTGTAATGCCTAAGAACAACGCAAGGTAAGAACTTGCACGTAAACAAGAAAGGTATATTATATAAAGGGAGAAAAAGAGATCAAACATGCAAACATGCAGGTGTAAAGAGACAGGTTGGATGGGGTTGCTAATCTGATTGCCACATGCTTGCGGTTGTCTCTTATGTGTACAACGTAATATTTTTTTTTTTGGAGAGTCTCCTTCCTTCCTATTTCTGAAGGGTTATTATTACCACCAACAACAAACCGAAGGATGATGATAAAAAAATATGGGAAAGTAATGCTACTTTTATACACACCATTTCACTTGAAGCTTACAACTCCTACACAAAAATTGCCACATGCTTGCGGTTGTCTCTTATGTGTACAACGTAATATTTTTTTGGAGAGTCTCCTTCCTTCCTATTTCTGAAGGGTTATTATTACCACCAACAACAAACCAAAGGATGATGATAAAAAAATATGGGAGAGTAATGTTACTTTTATGCACACCATTTCACTTGAAGCTTACAACTCCTACACAAAAACCTTCCGTTTTCACTTTAATATATGACCCGTCTCTATCTGCTATTGTTGTGGTTTCAGACTATTATCTCTTTGAAAAAACCTTTACCTATCTATCTCTTTCTCTCTTTAATGTAAATGTGTATATGTGTATTTGCTTCAGAGGAGGGCTCGCTTATTATTTTACTACTTTTATATCAACTTACGGTAAAGAGCAGGTACTTATTGAATTTCCCCTATGAAATCAATAGGTTTGTCTTTGCTTTGCATATTTCGTAATAAAGATAATAGGAGCTGATAAGATTTGCTCGCTTTCTAACGTTTTTGTTTTCCTTTTTTAATCAGAAGGCAATTGAAATACATAGTTCGGACAATGAACAATGGATTAAAATAGTGATTCTGTTTTTTGGGTTGTCATTAATGCAGTTTTTCATAGGGTGATTGGTTACCTGGAGAAATCTTGACGATGCGTTTTATCATTTTTATATCATATATGACCAAAATGAAATTTTTGGATGGGTTATTATTAGAAGGTAAAAGTGAAAAGCATTTTGCAGTAAAAAATATATAAGAAAAATCAAAGAAATAAAAAGAGGATTTTTTACAGCCCACAATGCAATACAATAGAACTGGCATTTATTGTGATCCACAACTAAAGTATTTCGTGTTCTATGCTTCCAAAATATTTCAATTGTTTGTGGAAGCCACTATAAAAGGAAAAAACAAGCACTTGGAATGTACACGGCGTATCCTCCATCCTGACACTAGTGCTACTTCACATGAACAATAATGATAGAATGAAAGAAGGAGAAAAGCTAACATAAGGAACAAAGAGATCAGGAGGGATTACCAAGGTATTTTTTGTGAAAATGTATAAATACAGTGTAAGAGGTCCCAGATCCGCAATATCTGTTTCTTACAAGGACAAACAAATGACTCGTATTGTATTTTCTTGCTCGTTCTCTCTTGTCTCAAATAAGAGTCGTCTCTTATGGGAGAGCGTGTGAGAGGAAAGTGTTATTACAATATGATATCACATTGATATAAAGTGGATGGAAGGGCATCAAGTGAAAGAACAAGTCACTCGTGTGTCTCCCAACGACGACCAGCTTTTCCCACTCACGTACAAACTGACTCGTTTTATTTCTGTGCCTCCATAAATTGCTTCTTTCTATGTGTTTTCTTGTGTACAGATGTACATTTTTTTGTGAGCACTTTTTTTCGAACATGAACCATTTTCATTGTATATAGTGTGATTCGTATTGGTATGTACATGACAAGAAACATTATGGCTGTATATGTATATTTTGTCTTATGTAAGAACATAAATGAGATTAACCATCAATGATACAACCATTCCAACTTATGTGTAGCAATTCTTTATTTTCATTTGTTGTTTCTTTAAAGAAAGGGAAAATTCCGGATATGCGGAACTAGTACCATTGCCACTATTGTATGCGTAGCATCATCATCAAAAAGATATTTTTTTGGATGGTGGAGTTGGCAGTATGAAATGGAGAATGGGAATGCCGAAAACGTAAAATATAATATAGAAAAAGCAAGGGAAAAACATAATACTGGCAAAGCAATTTCCAGTTTTTTATACTTTTTTTTTGGTGGGATAACAAAAGACATTATATTCCACATTAGAGCACAGTTATTTCCCACATATTGCTCAATTTGCTCGTCAAATAGCTGCTGTTGTAGTTGTTGGTACGCACACATCTTGCCAAGTAATATACTACACATATGAGTGTGTTTTTTTGTGTGTGTAGGCGAAAGAGAGAAAGAAAGAGGCTGAGTGAATCAAGAAAATAGAAGGGAAAGAAGAAAAGTACAATAACAAGATAATAACATCATCCGGAAAAAGTCTAATCGTAGAGAAGTCAACAAAAGAAAGAAGAGAGAGAGAGAGAGAAGGAACAAGATTGTGTTCTCAATAATGCCCGTGTAGATTGCCAACTATAACTACACAGTTACATTCTCAAACTACTCCCGACTAGAGAGAGCTTTATACGCATGAAAAGATATTATACCTACAAATAATGCAATGTAGTTCCAATAACGGGCATGACTCTAGACGAAGGGCTAAGAAGAAAGAGACACAATAAACATTTTTTCTTGTATGTGAACACATATACACACATGACAAAAAATTTGTGAGCATTGCATAACATTATTATATGCCTTTACACGCCGATGGCTCATACAAAACACAATTGTCTGCTTGGAGTGTGTACAAATAATAACAGTTACATACAGATACAATACATGTATTCTTACACAACTAGATAAACTAGTAAGCTTTTTTGTGTACGGGAATGAAAATNCCGATGGCTCATACAAAGCACAATTGTCTGCTTGGAGTGTGTACAAATAATAACAGTTACATACAGATACAATACATGTATTCTTACACAACTAGATAAACTAGTAAGCTTTTTTGTGTACGGGAATGAAAATCGGTTATTTAATCTAATCCGGAGAAAATAAATCCCCATTTACGCTGACAGAGTTGAGTGAGGGTGCATCTACTGGGGCTTTAATTTGTGAGTTTTCTCGAATTGTCAGTTGGTATGGGAAAAATATATTATCACTCTTTTTCGGCCTAACTGCAGAAATATTGTGAGAGATTCATAGGAATACACATGGAGAAAAGCATGTAACAATATATACATACTTTGCTGTAATGGTCTTATATTGCTCCACAAAATATACTTGATTTCTTGGATATGTGTCTAGCTTTTTGGTATGATGCAGGAATCTTGGCTTGGCTATGGTTGTTATGTTTCATCGAGTTGTGAAAGCACATTATTTTCCTGCCACGGCTATGTTCTACTGAGCGATTATAGGGGAAAATGGAGATATCAAGGAATGAGAAGAAAAATTGGATGATCAAAGCCCGCGTACGGAAGGAGAAACAAATTATAATGGAGAAACGATGACATAATACGTTCTTCGCTTTAGGTTTTCGTATAGATAATCGTCTTCTGTAAAGGATATAGATGGGTAATAAGTAATAATAAAGGTGATGTATACAAATGGTTATTTTCGATCTCAAAATATAATATTCTCATGATTGGGTTTGGTAGTCTGTAGATGTAAGTATTACATTCAGTGATGATTGGCTTGGTTATGCTCGCATTGTTGTACGCATTCTAACAATGTTGCCATCATTTTGAAGATTTTTTCGAAGAAAAAAAACAGAATAATAAATAGTAAGAGAATGGAAAGCATGAATAGTTTTTCATCCACACTCTTCTAATGGAATGGTTAGATTTGATTCGAAGAACGACAAAGAAAACGGAGAGTGAAAGGAGAAAACAAAAAGCAAACAAAGCCTGTTTCAAGTAGGAGAATGAGATAGAGAAAAAATAAATAGATATCATCTTGACGTGTTTGTGCATGTCGGTTGTCCGTACCTTGAAGTCCCAGATGAGTTCCCGTATTCTCTTGAAATATAACGGAAGCCTAAGATGAAGAAGAGGAAGAGGAGAAAGAAGACGAAGCGAGAAATAACCATCAACGCCAGTGACTGACTGACTGTTTTCTACTTTGGTCGTCCTTATGTACATATTTTTTTACTCAATAGGGATAGCGTGCTACTCCGGTAAACTGGTAACAGAAAAAACTCTGACTTGCAATAAGAACATACATGCATGATTCCAACATTGATACAATAGCTGTACGCCATCAGAACAATAATTTTTTCTTGGTCATGTGGAAGCATATATTTGGATGAGTTTCAGCAGCATCACTTGGATGAACGTTTTAAGGAATGTGTATAGGGTTATATACAAGCTATAGTACTAATAAATGCTTCTAGTAGCGAAGATGGCTCGTTTTCTTTAGCTGACTGACGGACTGACTTGACTTGTAGAAAGAAGACGAAAAGAGAAAGTGAGAAAGAGGTCTAGCTTTAACAACATTTCCTTTTTTGATTCTTTTCTTTTGTAAGGGTTATAACTTTTTCTTCTCTCTCTCTCCATGTGTGTGTATAAGTGTGTTTGGGCTACCTTTCGAATAGGAGGAAGAGTAGCAGAATGAAAGTACGTTTACATCAAGTGTATTTCAGCACAAAATATATAGAAACTAGAAAGGCCAGCATATTTACAGTGAGTTACTCGTTGTCTCCTCAAATTTCAGAACCTCCAGAAACCCGATAATGTATTTAACATGGTAGACTAGTATAGTCAACTGTGTGCTTACAATAACGAAAATTTTATGTATTTTTCATACATGCAATGAGTGTCATAAAATTATGTAATCATGATTTTTTTAATTGAATATTTTCGAACAATCGCAAGGTTTGCCGTATTTTGTTAAAAAAGCCTAAATAGAAAAATTCTTTCTGTTTTCCAACCGGTCGGACGCAAAGCACAAAATATATTTGTAAGATATGTGGTCGTAACGGAACACAAAGCTAGCAAAAAAATACATATATATCACAGTTTTTGTACGCATCCATTCAGCTAGTGTGTAGTTCTATGAAACTATTGACTGACAGAAGGAGGAAAAAAGGTTTTGGAGAAAAATATGTAGAAAAATACAAAGCACGGTGTAGTGGTATGTACATTATGATCAAGAGAAAAGGGAAGACGAGATTGGTTTATTTCTTTAGGAGCAAAAGAAATGAGGTTGGAGAAGAAACAAACATAAAATAAAATGCACACTAGTTTCCCTCCTTTTTTACGTTTTTTCTTGACTTGAGTATTCTCTCTGAAAAGAGGAAAGTAGGCATAAATGTACATGTTTCGTAAAAATAATATCCTTATTGGTTCATAAAACTTGGTATATTGTAAAGCATGAAAGCATTTCTGGACATTTCTTTTGGTCGCTTATGATACGATACTCCAAACTTGTCTGATATGAGGAAAGGGGAACCCCTTTCGCTCGTTTTTATTTCTGCTACTCACTTTCTTTTTTTCATCGTCTGTCTTGCATTCGGTAGCTATTTACGTGGACTGTGGTCATAATGTGTAATACTGTAAGGGTACGCATATACTTATGTATGGAAGGTATAATTTTGGCCTAACCTAATAGGACATATAATGCCATTCAGATGTTCAACAATCAACCTCTAAACCTCTGTTTCTCTCATGTCGTTTTTTTCCTTCCTAAAGTTGGGGTGCACTGCACATTAAATATACGACGGACAATATGCTGTATACACACAAATGCAATTCTCCCTTCAAATTTTCTCTACTCAGAAAAAAATAGATAAAAATTCTTACCAGAGAAAAGAGACTGGATGAAAAAACGATCGAAGAAAGAATAGGCAATAAAATGTATAATGGTAAGTTTTTTGTTGTTGCAGACCCACAAGGTCTTGAGATACTTGCTTTTTCCAAAGGATACCGAAAAATATATATAGTCAGCAAGTCGACAGTTTCTGGTACTAAACCAGAAATGGACCTTTAGTCTAAATTACTTCCAAAATTGACTTTCTTCAGTACTGTCTAGAGTCCCTATAATCTCATTCTTTGTTGTAAGGTCCGAAAGAGCTTATCTCACTTTCTCTCTGATAAAACTGCAAAAATACACATTATACATATAAAGGCCAGTTTGAAAGTGCATACTGATGACAGTATAATCATCACCCGACGTAGAAAAACCCTATTAGCAGTTTAAATTGATGACGGTACAAGGCTACAATATTTCTTTGCTCTCTAAATGAAAATACATACACATCAATCATTATGTATATTCATATACAATACATATTTACTCCAATTAAACGGCTATTACATATTTTTTATAAAGTCTGCAAAATATATCATGCACAGTCAACAAAACAAAAGATTCACGCTGGTCCGATAAAACAATTAACGATTGTATAACAACATTGCCGGAAAAATTCACTCGGAAATATCATGTTATTTAGGGGATCACACGCTGTTTAGCTGGTAGTAACACTTTAAGGAAATTGACTAGGACTTCCTGCATTATGCACTCACAATCAAATATTATCCTCATCCATGCACGCTCATTACTTGTGGGAAAGCTACTTGTCGCTCTGCACGTCCCTCTCTGCCAGAGTGAGCGCTGGTATAGAATGTGTAAATCACGATTGGATAATCAAGATCTTTTGTACGGGCACGTGCACCCACTGCAAGGCACGCTTGCTCATTGCTAAGTGGGAAATGACGGTTACATCTTTTTTTAAGCATGTTGTAAATGGCACAGTATTCAAATCTGGTGTCAGAGCAGAATAAAGTTTTCAAACATGTCCAACACGATTCACGCAATTTGATCATAAAGACACATGCATAATAATATGAGGAGCGTCAACATAATCAGCTCCATTTAATGCAAACGTTCATTGGGTCATATATGTCAAATCACACGTTTGTCAAAAAAAATGCACTTACGCCATAATATTTCACTTTCCCTAATAGAATGTGGAGCTTCCCAGACAATTTAGAAGTAAAAGTTCTTTCGTTCCGTGAGCTCATCGTGTTATTGAAGTCTTTCAGCCAGCTTATTATGTAAAAATTGTTTTTTACTTTATTTCATGCAGATATGGAGTAATGAAACAATGGTTGTAAAATGAACTGAAATGTTAGATGGTTATCGTACCTTTTATCAGCCTTGTGTTTAGAAATTATTACAGAGAATCGTAATTTTGCAAGTATAATATTAGAAAGTACATCTGTGCATTGTTCAGTCATTGTCAGTTGTTAAATAATACGGTTTCACCACTTTTAAATTTCATTGACTGGAATAATCAGAACAAATGGAAAAGAAAGGTTTTTAATCTGACTTCACAAAGCTTACATATATTATTATGGTTCAGACTATTGTTGAATATTGTTGTATCTAGAACAATACAATTATTGGTAAGTTGAGCATGCAACGTAAGCAAAGCCCCCCAAAAAGATTTCCATTAAAACCTCGAAATTCCTTTCTTCCATAGAAAAATTGAACGTTATTAATTTTTTTATTGTGAGAAGTCTTGTGATTTCATTTCCGGGATCTAAACAAATAAACGCTACTTCTTTGTATCAGCAGAGCAGTAGGAGCTTGATACAGAGTCTCTACAATCAGTCATCGGAAACCTAAATGTCACCAATGCTATAGCAAAAGATAATGGGAAAATTCATGCATGTCACAGGCAGGATGCCTTTCAATCAATTTTCAAACCATGAGAGATGGGAAGCAGGTTCCTGCATGTTCCCAGTCAATAAAAGGACCACATAGTATATATATGATGCTTAACTACAAAAGCCATAACAATTAGGAACCATTACAATTTACAAACGGTTTTTTCTTCAGGAAAGAAGGAACAGAAAGCATTGCACGAAACAAAAGTTGAATATTTGAAAGAGGTTAAACATCGGAGACGCTCTTTTGCTGGCTTTTACGCACGAGCTATGTGGCTTAGTGACGCTGAGGTTATAATGCTTAAGCCTTTGATAGTAAACGATTATACTCGCTATAGCCAAATCCTATTTTTTATACTTTACGAATGATATGACGTTTTACATAGGAAATCAAGTGTATCCATTTTTATTGTTTGGTACTTCCACTCTTGCAAGGGGCTTCCACCAAAAAAATGAGACGTTGAAAGGAGCAAAATACCAAATTGTTAGCTTGGAACAGTTGTACAGGTAAAAATAATACATTGTGGAAATACCATTGACAGGAAGTACATCGTTTATGAATTAGGGTAGGCAGGGCAGAGTTGCAAACTTAACTGACATTATTGTGGTTGGCTAAATGATTTGCAGGTTTAATAATATAATTTGACTTGTGCAAGCCCCTAAAGCCAATTTAGAGGAAGTACTTAAGTAGTCTGCAGTTTTGCAAAATATGGAGAGATTCGGTGGATTACATGTATTTATTTCTACTACACAATAAAACTAACAGGATAATGAAACTTATGTTGTTTTGTTTGTTCATTACTGCTTCATGTGTATTTGTTGTGCATATAATGCAGCAGCACAAAGTAACATATTATGCACCACGTAATGCATGTTGTAGCAAAGGAAAAACATAAGTTTTTATTATGTGACAGCTAAACTAATTTTCAAAGTGTTTGTCATATTGTCACAACTGAATCTTGTTATCAATCTGATGTATATCTACAAATGATGCGCTTAGCTTTCCAAGATAATTGAATTAGAGGGATTCTCATTGCTTACATAACATGGATCGATTTTGTTGTTTTTTAGAGACCGAGACACTTACCCTAAAATTGTACCAGCTCCCGAAATCTAATCTCATCATGATGATCAACATCATCTTCATGCTTTGATCTTTAATAAAAGCCCGTATTACATTTTGTTGATACGGCAAAGAAAGGGGAAACACCAGTAGCATTAGAGGAGAATAGAATAAGGGTAAAAAAATCATTTTTTTTGTTAGGCAATCTACTCCTTTGCCTCTTTGTTGCGGCAGCAGATGTTTTTTTTTGTGAAAGAAGGCAGAAAGTGATATTTTGATTATTGCTGATTCATACGTATGCCACAGAAGGTATCAACATCATCCTCATCGTGTTTTACTACTACATCTACAACCACCAATATATGCATTATACTTATATGCCTACTGAAACAAACCTCAAAATCGTATTGAATATTATGCTATGTATCTCTTTGTATAATATAGATTTTTAAAAGGCTGATGAAAACAAAGTTATCACATATGATGCTTTTTATATTCTTTTTATTTCATTCTTTTGATAAATGTGTCGATCCAATTAAATGCCGAAATTGACGAATTATTTTAAAACAGGTCTGATATGTCAACTGATAAATCACGGAATAGCACATGTGGCTTTTTAGATTAGTCATGTATGAAAAAATAAATATACATTTCCTAAATCAGAAGTAGTTCCCAATTTCTACAAAGTAAAATGGCATTGTTCACTTTTTCACCTGTCGTCCACTCCGAAAATATAGCTGGTAACAAAGCATATGCAGGTTTGTGTAGCACGTTAGAATCGCCATCATTATATAAGTACTTCAAGTTGTCATACACTCATACAGCCATAATGACATATTATTGGGAAATATTTGATTGCAGGCACAATTTTGAGGATGGATTCATTCACCACGTAAACCTCTACTTCCGAAATGAACTTCATATATTTCAGGCATGACATAAAAAAGGAAGAAGATTGCTTCCTGTACTACTTTTAAACAAGCCGTGAACATGGGATATGCGTGTTCCTTCTCGGTATATAATCGTGTCTTATTTAGACATATGCGGCAAGTGTTTTTTACCATGTGTAGCAAATAAATATATATAGATTGTGTGTATAATAATAATAATAACAATACTCCATGTATGTAATGTGAACACAATGCAGTTTGTGTGTTTTGTCCTGCAGCGAGCCTCTTTTTGTTCTCCGCGCACACCAGATCCTAATCAGTACACTTTTGTGAGCATGGGGCTTGGTTGCCATTTGCTATTGTGTGGCGAAGACACAAAAAAAAAGATTTGCTGAGAGAAAAAAAAATTAGGGCTAAAGGGATTCAATTTCATCCACCTGTCCATTACATGTCAGCTTTAATCTATTGGAAGCTCGATCCTGAGGAAGACAATCTAAAGCTTTGTTTTCATTCAGTCATCGATTTAAAATAAATTCTCTACACTTTTCACTGTACCTGTTGGGCATACAAAAATTGATTGTGAAGACTACAGATTATAAGAAATACAGATTTATTATGATATTATGACCAAACAATTTAATGTAATTTTAATACATAGTAATAAATTTATTTGAAACCAACACAATTTGGGATGGAAAAATACACTAAAAATGAAATCAAAAGCAGGAAAACATAACCGTAAAAACCAAAAGAAGCTGGGATATCATCAGAAAAGATTGGAAAGGGCATACAGTTATATGGAAAACGTAGAAGCGGAGTAGGATAGTGATTTTTGTTACGAATCGCAACCCATACTGCATGAGAAGTGACAACACAGCCAGCTCAAGAGTAACTTTTTTATTTTTGGCATAGGCAAATTATTTTAAAAGGAACAACCTTTCATGTTTCTACAAAAATATACTGGATTAAGCACACGTTATGTAGGATTTCCTCAAGTTCAGAAGAATTCAATAAATTTTCCAGCACAGTGATAAAAATTGCAAGCTCCAAAAGACAATAATTTCTGTTAAGTAGAGCGTTTCAAATATGTTAAGTGGATGCAAAATAATATTGCATTATAATAACTATTGATTGTAAATTTATTGTTTTGATGAAAGCAAAACCTCAAATTGATTTATATGCATATAATAAAGATTTATTCTAACAGTTGTTTCCAATAAAAGATATTTTTGGCACATAGACATCCTCGCAGAACATTTATTTAAAAAGGAAAGCTAACCAATTATTTCTGGAAGATGGATATATTTATAATCCCGATCTATCACACTCATATTATGCTAAACCTTCACAGCATGGCAAAGAGCACCCATAAAAATGATGAAGGAAGGAGGATTCTGACCAGCTCGGCCTATTCGGGCTTTGTCAAAGTAGAAATGGCGGAGTTATATAGGAGGTGGGTCTATCCGAGCATTCATTTCTTGTGGAGCGAATACCGCTTGCGCAAGTAGAGAGGAGAAAGCACTTGAATTGGAATACCAAAGCAAGGAGCAGTACAGCCACACACTAAAGCTCTCTCCTACACACACACAACTCTTTCTTCCTCGCAACCTCTCTCTCTCTCATGCTCTCACTTAAAGCATGAAAAACCGATGGAGAGAAAACTATAAGATAGATACATGCATTGGATACCTTCACTTTATTGTTGTTTGCCTTCAAACAGACATGTAGTATGCATACAGCATGGAATCTCTCCTCATGGCTTCAGATGTACCTGTTTAGTCAGAAGAAAGTACATAAAACAGCACATGTTTGAATATATATGTATGAATATATATGGAAATTCAGAGTTGGTTCGGAAAACCATGGTTTTGTCTCCGGAACTTAGGTTCCTCTCTTCTGCTTAGTGTATCATCATCTTCCTCCACTTTAGACTTGATATAAAACACACATAAGAAAACATCCCAAGTTTCCCTGTGTTCAGTGATGGATTTCCCAGCGAAGAGCTCTTCACCATGCAATATATGGCGTTACGATTATAAACAAAATCATATTATACATGTATGCCCTAACTGAAAGCTGTATTGCATGTGAGTTACTCAAAGCCCTTCACTATTCAAGAGAAAGGGCTGGAGTAACATGTATACATACATTTATATACGTAGACTAGATCTCATACAAAAAAGAGATACTAGAATGTACATAAATTTATCCAGAACACAACGGTAGCATATGTATCAATACATGTTGTATGCATACAACTTTTACTGAACAGAGGTAACTCTATTAAACTGGAACTATCTTATATGAACAAGATATGCCATGATTGTGAACTATATGGTATATTTATTTGTATGCAGGGCTACTTCACCATAAGCTTCCCAAACCTTTCGTTCTTGAGTCGTTGCTTACATTTGCCATTAAAAAGAAATATGTATAAAGCATTGCACTACTGCTCCTCTCTGTTGGCGTACAAAATCATTGGAGTAAAAAGGAGCGAGTGAAAGAGAGAAGAGAAAACACATATTATCTCTAGTCTCCCTTTGAACACACAATTTTTTAAAGAATGGAAGCATACATAAAGGAAAAGGTAGACCGGGAGACTTCACAAACGAATTTTGGAGCAAGTGGTAGCAACTTTGATCTCTCTTTTCACTTCAGTCTTATCATAAGTGTGTTGGGATAACTCTGAAAATACTACACAGCTGCTAAAGCCTGTGTACAATAATATACCCACGCAGTCACACACATTCCATGCATAACTTTGCTCCTTTTTTTCTGTCAAAGTCCAAACCAACCTATAATACAAAAGACTTGCAATTATATTGAACTTTAGTTTTTTCAAAAGTGATCAATTTTCATTTGCTAAAATCAAGGTAATTTCCTGAAAGACTCTTGTAACACTTGTTCCAGTGTTGTAATATGATAAGCAACAAGGAAACAAACGGTTATCAGAATCTGTAAACTGGCCAACATTTTTCATCCGGTGTATATTACCAAGCCGATGTCATTCCACACACGAAGCTGCTAAAAGGACAGTAAAAAGTAGGGTAACCAATGTATTAAGCCCAATGCTAAGTGAATTTAGTAAAGTGCAATAAAGGGGATCATCCTCGTTTTGTGTCGTAATATCAACAAAAGCAACATTGTATTGCCAAAAAAAAAGACAAGGGGACGTACGGCCCAAATGAGCCAGAAACCCTTCGTGAAGCTAGTCATTACTGTTGAGTTGAGAGAAGGCTACATGAGGCTCACTCCTCTCGCTCTCCAAAAAAAATAAAAATAAACTACATATATATTAAGCCACTCCAGTCCATTAAACCTACTCATTCAGCTCACTTTGATCCAAGGGTCACAATCATCAACCTTAAACCAAAAAGGACAATACTGTGAAACAAGAGCAGCAAAAAAGCACATTCAATAAGTATCCTCCACAAATAATCGTATAATATTCTCTCGATTATTTACTCAACTGAGATAGATCCCTTCTCATACTCTATTTTTCATCTTACCGTCAATCTCTTCCTTTCTCTTGGTACGGATGTATCATAATATTGAAATCCGGACGTAGATTACCAAACTTTTTAGCTTGATACATGCACTTTTGTATTTAAAGTGTATCATCACAATTTTTTCCTTTGTAGTTTGTATCTGATCTTCGTATGTCACCAGAGTTTTTTGTACAAAAGGGTGCATTGAGTAATATTCACAAGCTTAAGTGGGTTGATATGTATAAAAAAGAAAAAGTCTTTAATACGATTGAGTAAATCCGTTAAGAGTTCTTAAGCCGAACAATTCAAGCTCAGTATATACATACTAAGATATCATTTTTTTTATCTTTGTTCATCCCCTGACGTCTGTATTTTCTCTGTTACAAAATCAAACTTTTCACTCTCTCTCTTTCATCAGTTTTCTGAACTCTGCTCTCCGATTGCAAGTGACAGGAGCCGACTGGAGACAAGTATCCTCTTAAGTTTTTAAACTTGTGCTACAACACTCAGAAGACAAGAGAAAGAAAATAATTTTTATTTAAACAAACTTTTTTTAAACGTGTGATATTGTCTCAAACTAGAAAAAAAAAGTTTTTGAGAGGGATTATGAATACTTGATATTATTCTGTGTAGACACTCTGACATGAGAGAGTAAAACAATGAAATAATAATAAAAAGTGGTGATAACTCTTTGAATTATAAATTGCAACATATAATTTTACTCAAACATTCCACTCTTTGTTCCGGTGTAAGTGTAAAAAAAAGACAGATAAGCTCTGTGTATATGTGCGTTGGTTCCTTTGTGTGTGATTCAGTGACAGAGAAATTTCTTCAGCTAAACTTTTGGATTGATTGATTGATCCTCACCTCTGTGTGGCACAGTTGAGCAATAGAAACATAAAAGTTACTGATCCTTAATTGAAGGACGGGTACTTTGCACATATATTTTATACACTTTAGTGAATACGTATGCATCACCATTTATGAAAGTCATAATAAGTTGTATGCTTTTTTGAGAGCTGTATAAGAGAAAATATCAAAACTCAAGAAAACAACTTGCTAGTCAAGGGAAGTGGCGATCATGCACCGAGGTTTGACATTTTCAACAACAAAGACGTTGTTTCAAACTTTAAAAACTGCTTAAAACACTTTTGTAAATCCTTCTAAATCTCATAAAAACATCCCCAAAAAAATCTCTTGCCTTTTCTCTCTGCTAATTTTGTAAGCCCTGTTTCGTGTTTATACTTTTGGAATCTTTTTCCGGTTACTTTTTTATGCGACTGATATGTCAATAGATAAACTTAATAGCTTGCTTTTCTCATTAATATATTATAACATGCGTTACTTTTGTAGCTAAAGTATACTATCATCATATATGTACTTGATTTGTATCGTTATAAGTAACGTAGGCTCAAACTGTTGTCCAATCTTTTTTTCAAATGATTTTTATTCACAATTTCTTCAGACGCATAAGGGGATACTAATTTATGTATATAAACAAGCTG
Organism: Orchesellides sinensis; assembly: GCA_027744375.1. NCBI lineage: Eukaryota > Metazoa > Arthropoda > Collembola > Entomobryomorpha > Orchesellidae > Orchesellides > Orchesellides sinensis. Next base: position 22,724 of record JAHZNG010001327.1, on the reverse strand, counting down.
CAGTTTAGTGTTGCAAGAGAGAAGACCTTGAAAGACGTTAACCTTCTTTACTGTAATATTTCTCTTGTATAAATCATAGGCGGGGCACCAGGAGCCCCTTCGTACTACCCAACGGCCGTGGCCATGTATTCCACCGACAAAGTGATGAATGGGAAACCATTAGGTTCAACCATATCTGCACCTGGAAGCTGCTTTCCTGGCAGATATTCACCAACGTATAGAGGACCTGACCCAATGCGACGATGCGTCAATCCAACGGTAAGGAATCATGTTTCCAAACATTTGTGTCAATGTCTGTTTAGTGTTCAAAATATTTAGGCATAATGTAAGAGTAGCTTGCATTTATCATTAAGTGGTTTTTTTTACCACTTAAATAATTTTCTCCAGAAAAAAAGTAAGTATCACGCAATGTTTTGTAATGGATGGAGACTTAAACGGCGAATTAATAATAATCTTGGCGTAAACATCATCATTATTATTACCCACATCATTTCCACCCATTAAACCAGGGGCAATTATGCATTTAAGAAACTGAGAGAATGTATTTTTCAAGGCCTCATCGTAATTGACTCTTGAGAAGAAAAGCGAGGGGGAAAATGTTTGCACGGAAACTTTAAAAAAGAGAATAAGAAAGAGAATAAAAAGTTGTTAAATGGTGAGTGATTGTGATGACTTGGTAGGAAAAATGGAGAGGAGACTTTCTGCTTCATTAGGGGTTGATGAAGAGAAAACTAAATTTTTTTCCCTCTGAATTCATTTTACTCATCAACAAACCTCCCACAGAGGTATGATCCTATTAGAGAAACTTGCTTATTTATTACATACTTTATAAACTTTTTTAAATTGCATTCATTTGCGGTACACTTGAGAGATTTTCTATGGGGAGAAAGTTTTGCCAGTTGAATAACAGGTGAAGAAGGGTTCTATCACCTTGCATAAAAACTAAAGCTTTTATTCATTTTATTATTGTGGTTCACATGATTACTTCTAATTTGTCTTATCAGAAATGATATTAAAACTGTCTTAAACAAAAATTTTAATTTAGTTATGGATTATTTCCTTACAAAATATGTGTAACACCTTTTTTGGTGTAAAGAAGAAACAAGGTTACATAAAAATCCCGTCCTACTTTCCCTTTTTACCTTGCACTTGCAGTGCAAGTCAAACTCTTAATATTTAACAAGGATTATATATGTCGCGTCTACTATGTGCAAGGCAGCGTATCAACAGCAGACATGTGTAAAAGATACATAATGGATGATTTGTACATCTATATATATTGTACACGTACATTACTCACACGTAGCACTAACTTATATACCTAGGTAGCTTGTATGCATCTTGCATGTAAAACTCTCACTTTCACTTTATACAAGATCCTATCTTTACATAAGAAAAAATCCTAGCTGGATACCTTCTTACTAATGTAGAAGCACAGGCGTTGGATGGGAAAGGAGGTTGAAATGGATAAGCTTTTAGTATACAACTTTAGAAAAAATGCATCACTGTATACATATAATCAATACAAGCCAAAAGAAAAATGCAGGTTAAAAAATACATACACTTAAACACCACCGTCGTCGTTGGGTCGACATAAATATGTACAAAGTACACCACCAAAACCCTCAACGCATCATTTTCGTGGGTGTACTTAAAATACTAAAAAATTATATATGACAACAGACACACGGATAGGTATCTATAAGAATCTTAAGAGTTTACATGAGTTCATAACATGTATGTCCATGCTTTATTACCTACGCATGAAACACTAAGGTTATACAGATGTGGGTATTATGTACCTTATATATACGGAAAGTCTACATGAAGCTATAAAAAAGAAGGGCAAGAGTGATAAAAACATGTTTAAAGTTTAAAATATTGAACAAGGTCATTGCCATGAATGATGATGACGATGACGATGATGTAGATGACGATTATGGTGAGAGTATGTTAAAATATTTCTTTCTCTGCTCACCACACCGTCCATGTGAAACGTAATGCTAGCAAGTTGTGTATATGTAGACATAGGAGTCTTTTTGTATGAGAAAAAAGGAAAGTAGGAAGGCATACCTAACTACAACGTATTTAGAATTATGATAGTTTTTCCCAAACATGTCTGAATCTGCTTTCTCCATGTATATCCAATGAAAATACTTTTTGTGGATGGAGGAACAAGATACATGATGTGCAGTTAGACATTTTTATAATATGCATGGTATGCAATCACTTTCTCCGACTTGGATAAAAAATTCCTTCGTATATGTAATGTGCGTTAAGTAGCAGATGGGTTAACATGAATGCACATAAACACACATACAGACTTCCATGCATGCTCTATTTTACTCGTTTGCACATCTAACATTCATAAATATTATGCGTTTTAGACACACGAGCTTAATACGTAACTGTGCAGAGTGCCACACCATTTTTTATACATTTTTTGTGTCATAAAAGTAATAATGTACACACAAAAGCATACCGATGTATCATTCCAAAAGGAGTATAAAGGAACCAGCAGCTGACATTGTCTTTTTCCAACCCGCAGCAGCAGCAAATATGGGTTCAGTGACACGACTGCGACAAGGGCCGATGTGAATACCAGATTGCTTCCTCTTTGTCTCAATTTATACAGATATTATGTAGTTTGGGTTGTTGGAACCCTTCTTGGCAAAGCATGGCTCACAAGAATGCGTAGATATATGTACGCAGTATTGCCTATGAATACAAAGCAACTTTGTGTACGCATGTCAGCGTTCTTTTTGAGCAATCCCTTTACTTTTATTATGAATGGAGGATTTTATATGGGAAAACGGAGAAAATGTTCGGAAACTTGTTATAATTTACATTCTAATGAATAAAAATTTGTTGATAAAAAATTATGCTTAAGTTGATGGACAAATTGTAATATAACTTAATATAAAATAGCTGTATCTAGGATACATGTAACATGTTCTTTCTGGATTATAAGTAATAATTATTTAAAATACACATCTCTGGAGGAAGGATGTGTCCCACTGCCATACATATATAAACTTTAGACGTGTACAAATATTTAATGTACATTGTGTGTATTTACTAGCAAAACCACGCCCGCCGATCTTTGCTAAAATGTAAAATGCTTAAATTATAACTCTGCTTTCACTTAAAACACACCTGGCATTAACTGACAGCGTTTAGCCGAATAAAACAGTGTGTAGAGATAAGAACAGCATTGTTTTTTAACAATTCAAAACTATATCCCACACTTACAAGTTAATAGTGTGGGCAAGGCAGTAACCCCATTATAAATAAACTTAAGTGGCAAGTTTTCAGTGGAAATTGTGGTAGTAGAAAAAGACCTCTCTGCAAAGTTAAACACCGTATCCCTCAGCATTCATTCCTTGACAAGGTATCTGTCATTATTCATCATTTGCTAAAAATTTCATGAACATTCTCCATCTCCTTCACCATTGCTCTCTCTCTCTCTCTCTCTCTCTCTCTTCAGCCATCATCATAAAAGCTGCAGGATTTTGAAGACTAGTTCTCCCATAGTGGTACAATATGCACACTACGTATTTACATTAAACAACGCCATATACATCTTTGATGTGATGAGGTGTCATGTGTGTCACTTGCCTACAATTGCTCACTCACTTAACGGGAGAGAAGTCAGTAAAACTGTAAAGTTGACTGGTGTCATCATAATCAACGCTGCTGTGTTACACATACACTAAAACTCTACTTGTTTTCCTTGTGTGTCAACTCAAAAGCAAGTATTATGCTCATCATCTTTCAAATACAACCCATATACGTAAATATATATATATGCTTTACGACGATGGGTGTAAAGGCGAGTCGCAGATGTAATCAACTTTCAAGTCAACAAAGTCAATTGTTATCATCAAACGACACAAAACAGTGTTTAAGTCAATTGTAGTGTTTTCGCTCAAGTCATAATATAGTATAAAAAGGTTAAGCTTTGCCAGGCCCACACATATTTAAAATCTCTGGGCGTACTATATTTAGATGGATATTGTGATCTTGCTTAAACACTGGTGAGGAACTAGTATGACATATAATTGGATCACACTTGTCAATTACGTCCAAATATCAGGGTTTATCCCCATAATCGAAAGTTGGGATTTTCAATTAAAATCAATCTCCTTAAATACAAAACGGTGAAAGTAATGAATGGTTTTAGAGTAAGAGTACAATCCTATCAAAAGTTGGGGCTAGGTCGTATTATTCCGTTACCATTCATAACACAGATACGAAGAGCAGACAGAGAAATGGCAACAAAGTACAGGCCCTACTCCTTTTACTATCAATAGTCTACTTTATAAATTCCAATACAATTTCATGTAGTATTTCAGCAGCAAAATTAACTATACTCTGTTAAAAGCAAGGATTTGTTGATTTATTCATGTACCTTTTCTTATCCGATTTATTAATGATGAAAAGCAATTTTACATGAAATTTGAATGATGAACATGACTGAAGATAATAAGGACACTGGCACATGGGTATAATGCCACATAAAGGCTATTGTGACTGTCCCATGCTGTAAATATACAAATCCTTTTACGGGCCAGTTAAAATAAAGTATGGGCTAGTTTTATTAGTAGTATTTGTAGTTATGCAGTTTAAATATGAATATTTTACTGCACAACAAGCTGTAAGAGTAGTAGTATTTATTAGGGAAGGATATATAACTAAGGTGGGTTAAAAGTGTACTTTGTCATGTAAGTTGACTATCGTCATGCATATCTAATGGTGTATACATTGAAACAGTGAATTACAGAGGAAATGTGCGTTGGAATGTATTTCTAACACTATACTACTTTACTATTCAATTTTACTTTCATTCACAAAGGACAAGGTGCAATTCAAGTTCAGGAAGTTGTTTCATAATTTACCCTCCTACCAATACATACTTAAACGGGTAACAATTGTACAGTGTATGCGTTTATTATCAGGATTTCTTGAAGGATGAATAAATTTTGTATGAGAAGTGCGAAAATGGCATGAATAATAACTAGTCTTTAAATTCCAGAATTGGAGTGTGTATACCATATGACCTTTGTAGAAAAACGTCAGATTTATTTACATTTAGTTAAAAATGTACAATTGCATGTATCCCGGAATTTCATTTTGCTAAGGAAAACATTTAGTTAAGCGATAAAAAGTATTGGCTATTGCCCAAGTCAACATATGCACAAACGATCAGAAATATTTTCATTTTTTATTGTGAAAATGTGCAATTGAACAAGATTGCAGTTGTCAAGGCACTCCAGTTCTTCCCTTGTTATGTAGTGGCAGGATAGTAGGGCTTGTGCATAAGACATGTCATTCATTGTGCCTTTGTCGTATATTTCTCGAAACGGTGAAAGAAGTGGTTTGTGTTTATGTTCTGAAGAATTAATGAGATGAACCTCTGTATAAGTCCACAACAAACGAATGGTGCCGAGTATATAGAAAATTCTCTTTTCTCTCTATCTTTTGTATGTGTGTGTGTGTGAAGCATTTGTATAAATTATGTACGCAAGTTGGGGGTTTTATATGTATAGTAAAGTAGTAAATGTAGTTTTTTGTTGGGTTTAAGCGTGTGAGGGTGTGTTTGCCCATTGTGCCATCCTTCGTTTTCCTTTTTACCCACACTTTACCATTCTAGCCGGATGGTAGACAGGTTTTAAACAATTTACGCATGCAATTGAAGCAAAGGTCAGTACACCAGAGTGGTACCCGAGATTTTCATAAATTCTGCCAAAATGCTGTCTGCAAGCGGCTTGCTGTTTTCTTAAGTGACACTGGCTGTTAACACAGGAGTAAGGAACAACATAATATTTTAGCAGTAATTAGAGTATTTACTGGGGTAGTTTCCCATTGTATAAGAACTCATCTTTTTTGAGCTACCATAACCAGCAAATCATATATAGAATGAAATGGAACAATTCTACCTAGAATTAATTACATAGGTACTGATAGATTCCCGACGATTGAAAGGTTTTCATATAAAAACCGTATTCTGCCATTTTTGTTGACAGGAGTGGAGAATAGTAATAAAGAAACATTTGGAGTAACCATAATATAACTGAATATATTCCTCCACAAGGCAATTATTCGGTTCTGTCATAAACTTTAGTTTACTTCCGCGACTGGTACACTATAAATTGTGTTTGCAACGAAAGCGTGCTCCAGTAACGTTCCTTTTCTCCACTGAGGTATTTTAATCCAAGTTATTAGACTACTTTTGAAGTTCAATTTTGTTCTTTATGTCCAGCCATCATCTCTTGGTGCAATTATGAGAAAAGAAACAATAATTTCATTCCAATTTCAAAGAATGGCAACGGCACATGCACACAAGAGAAAGTACAGGAAAAACTAAAGGGACAATGCACACGCAAAAAAAATAAAAAAAGGAGAGAAAAAGCAATATCCACAATGGGCTTGGGTGATATTAGCCAACTAGACATGGAATTGTTTACAAGCCAGCCAGTATCGTCATCGTCAACTGCATTATACAGTTTTTTTCCTTGTCTTTTTTAGAGTCGCTCTTATTTTCTCCTTTTCGACTCCCATTGCCTCTACGACGTTGCTAGTACAAAACTATCATTACTCACTATTGCCATGGTCTTGTGAAGAGAGAAAAGCCAAGCTAAAATAAAATAATATAGACCCCATTACACCATCATGCTATATCTAGCCCAACAACAAAAAGGTACAATATTACTATCTTATCACTATTACTACTACAGTATTGCTATTACAGCCCAGCAAGAAAATAAAGAACAAAAGCACTAGTACACAGACATAAAGCAGTTTGTGTGGTTGTACTATCTCCAAGTAGCAAACCCAGCTTTAAAAAAAGAGAAAACTGGATACATCAACGGAAGAGAACAAGTTAACTTTTTGTGGAATGCAATGGAAATGCCTCAAAACTGCTACCACCACCAATGACTATTACTACTACGACTTTACTATTCTTTACTCTTATGTACATACATACTTACTTACTTCAGCCCATACCATAATATTCCTTTACTTTCTCTTCGTCATACGATGTGGTTGTTCTGCGGGAAAATTTTACATCCATTTTATGGCTTTTCGTGACTTTGGTAGTCATGGGAGAAATTTGGAAGAGGATCATTTTGGCTTCCCAATACTAGCCCATGTAGCATCACACTATTTTCCCTCAAAATTAAACCCAAGAGGGACCATCAAACGGGTCTATAACTATAATTGTAGTGGCAGAAAAAGAAGAAGAGCTCCAGAAGGGAGTTTTTTGTTGTTGTAGCCCTAGAAAGAGTGTGTGTTTGTGTGCAGGGGAAAAAATTACAAGTTGAAAAGTCATGGTTGTTTGTTGTTCGAGAGTGGTGGTGTGGTAAAATGGTTGCTTATAAGACATGCACACCATGTGATGCTATCAATGCATGCATTCATTCCTCCATGCCACAGTCTGATTCAGCACATTTCCATCCTTAGTTGTAGTAATGTCATGTGCTTGGGACTTTTTCTTTTTTTTAAATGTATTTTTTTGTTATTGTTCACCTAACCATACCATAAAAGCACATGAAAGCGATGTAATACGCTACATAACTTTTTTCTACACGTTCCATACACATTCTATTAGGAAGGTATAAAAGTGAAACTGAAAAAACCAATATGCTGATGCTCTTTTACATTTTCCCTTCCCGCAAACAGTCGTGAAATACATGTTTGTAAATGTAATAGAATGAATATATGGTGGATAGCAGTTACATTAGGAAATACCAGCTTATTATGCTGGTTACCGTTGAAAAACCACGAGTTTTCTTCATAAACCTTTGCTGTTGTAGTCCCTCTTAGAAATATTGTTCTATAAGCTATCTGCATAAAACCAGCTGTATGAAATGCCTATAATATCCTATTTTGGAAGACAGACATTGAAGACTAACCAACCACGAAAGTAAGACCGCCAGAATTTTCAACAAACGTTCTCTCCTACTCTCCATATAAATTTTCACCGTTGTACAATGAAAGCGTTCAATAGAAATATACATTTAGCTCGTACAAATATATCTATACATGCACAAAAATTGTTATAGTCTTTCACTAAAAAAACTACAACTGCCACAGAAAACGACTACCACGGTATTGGCTCTTCTTTCCCCTCTTTAGCTGTTGGCAATGTGAAGTCATGTTGTTTCAGAGTGCAAACTTACCCTCGTGCTTTCACAACGAGAGAAAGGCAAAGAGAGTTTTTCGCTCTTACACTCATATAAAATGCTTACATCCAATGAATATATACATGTATTATATACATTATATAGTTTCGTTGCAAACGCTCTGTTTTTCTTCCCATGTTTCGTCGCCGCTCTCTCTCTCTCTCTCTCTTGATTCCCCAGCTTCGAAGTAAAGTCAACAACACAAAGAACTCCGTGTGAGAAATACGGAAACCCAAACTTAGGACTCAATTCAAGTTTTTGGCTTTTTAGCTTTGTACGTTCGGCTTTTTTTATCGAAATGTTGTTATAGTCTGTATGTGAACAGAGGGAAAATGTATTTATTACATAAATGGAGAAATGGAAAAAGTCGATGTTACAACTTTTTGAGAACATACGTAACGTAGAAAAAACTTGAGGAAGGAGCAAAAAAATAAATGTGAAGGGAAAGCCCTTCAACGTTTTTCCTTTTTGAGTATATGGGAACTACTTAAGGTAGTTTTACGCACAATACTTCTACTCCACATATTTGACTGACTTCTTTTGGAAGTCATAGTTTTAAAAAGGAAGGAAATTTAGGCGAGTTTACTTTAATCAAGGATATATTAAGATTTAACAAAATACAAACGTTTAATTTGATAATTCTTTTCCTCTGAAATTTTGCTTGAATTTTGTATAGTACAAATAATTTTATAAAACCAAACAACAGCATGTTTATTCTAATCTAAAACCCGATTTTTTAAATACAAGTAACAAGAATATATCAGAAAAATCGATCGAAATTTCTTTTAAACATAAATTCCTCAAAAATGATTTTCTAATTTAAAATTTACTCTGAATCAATAGAGCAGAGGAAAGTTATAGATGAAAGCAAATGGTTCATTAAAAGCATAAATAAATATGGTTGATTTGAGCACACCAAAAACAAATCTATTCATATATTGTTCTCCCAAACAACCACCAACCGTCCCCTCCCTGAAACGAGAAGATTTTATTAGATGTAGAGTATGAAAGGCCAACTCCGGGTCATGTGATAAAGTAAACTCATCATAATAATGTACTAAAATTGGTTGGTTTTCTCTTTCCGACTCTCGCTCTCTGTATCCAAGATGCAGAGTCCGTACCCAAACATACCCTACGAGCAAGTATATGAAAGGATGTACTTGAGTAAGGTGGAAGTAAATGGGATGAGGTTCCAGATAATTAGGGAAATCGGTAATAAATCAAATCCCTCGGTGACTCCCATATGATATCTCGTGTTTCCCCTTGAGGAGAGCATGTTCAAACACACACATATAATATTTCCACTGTGAACATGTATGTTTGCATGCTTACCAGAGGTTTTATGAGAAATAGCATGTAATCTCCTGCTTTCATTCGATATCATTCTAACTAATCTCCTGTCAACTTTATAATAATAATAATAAACATTCATGTATTCATAAGTATATTCACAAAGAGCTTTTAGAAATTACAGCACACAACTACAATAACCCATATTATTACACTACCATCTTGTTTTTTCAAAAATATATATTATTATTTGCATTCTCTCTCAAATATATAGCATCAAGCTAGACAATACTATTTCTGCTACAGGTTTTCTCTTTTGCGCATGTATTAAAATAACAACATTTGTACAATGAACGTCGCGACATTTAACGAATTATATTCCAGTGGCCAGAAAGTCTTCCTATTAAAACTGTACTTCATAAGATGAAAGGTAATTTATTACATTACCATAGCTTTCATGCTCCTCTATTCGTGATTTAGAAAGCATGCCCATTATCGAGGTTGGCCGTCGAGACATTGCATTACTTACGCACTTGTATTTGCCATTCTCTTGCTTTCTTTAATGTGTGTGCTTTTCCACTACAATATTTCTCCTGTGTCTCTACTGCTTCGTATTAGGCAGCTTTGATACATACTATGCAAAAAGGTTCCTTGATACAAATCTTTAAAAGAATATACTTTCATCTTCCTAGATAATCATCTTAGTTGTGATACAAATATAACAACAGCTAAATGTATGTATAAATATGAAATATACAAATTTCTATATATACAGTATACGTTTTAAATTTGGAGGAAACACAAAAATTTTGTATGCATGTATTACATAGTAAAATTTCAGGATTTTGTATGGTAAAAATCAGTATGATTTCTTGTTAACATAAAAACAGTATTCATACGTTTGGTTTTTATATTACATACATATTTGTTTGAAAGCGAGTGAAAAAGCAAACATCGACATGGATCACATCTGGGATAGGGATGGTGAAATAAATAACCGTTTTCTCTTCAGGGATTCCATATTGCACTAATAAAATCTTGATTGAGAGTTGCTGAACCATGAGAGGGTTTGAAAGGGGCTTGAGCATATCATGTAAACATACCTTTGAAAGATACATCATACATAGATCCGTTTTACAACTTGCTGTTATCATGACCATTTTTGGTATCGTAAACATGCATTATATTCAATAGCATTATCGCATTAAAATAACTCTGATATGATAGCATGAAGTCGTTTGTACTTCTGTAGTAGTTGCTACTTGATGTTAGTGTTGTCTAAAGATTTTTGAGAAAATATCTTAAAACATGAAAAAACAAATATTTTGATACAAGTCTATTCTGTAAATTTCAAGAATTTCATACTCAAACTGTATCATGTTTTATTATTATTTTTGTACATATGTTACATAATAATATAATGATGTCTGACTTGTTATGAAGTCAAAAATTATTGCAGTCATATAGATAATGGATGATGTTTTCGATGTAAAGCATGCAAGATTTTTTTTCACTCTCTTTCCTTCATCCCATTTTCAACCCATGCTTGAAGCTGATAAGCACAGGATATGAAATGTGTTTTGTACACAAAGAGTAACGGGGTTATATAAGTATATCCTCTACACTCTTGTTGCTCTCTCTCTCTCAGATCAATCAATCCAGAGGGATCAGGGAGGGATGTGAAGTAGTAATGATACGAACATCAGGGGACTCTATTGTGTGACAGATAGGGGCTGAAAAGGCCTTTTTCAAGGATTACTAATCCTTTTTAGTAGAGTCCCTCTACTTTTGTTGTTTTTCCCTTGTTCTCTTATATCCTCATCTTTTTGCATAATGCCCTGCCTCTTCTGATAATGTTTTGACAAGTACAAATATAAAGCTGGCAAGTATATTATTTTGAGATGATCATCACACACAAATACGTATTCTACATACTCACCAAAGAAAAACAAATGTGAGCAGTGCATCAAGAGTGAAAGTGAAATGAGAAGAGCGGGTGGTACTTTAGGGATTGCCTTAATATGATTTTGATAACAAGTTAATGTCGTTGCTACTTTGAGCTCTGCCGATTATCTTGATATTTCCATCTCATTTATTTACTTTAATACTTGTCAAACTAAACAAGGTGACATTCAAGTGCTTTGCTTTTGTCAAATATTTTCCCATTACACGAACAGATTCACTATATAATAAAAAACATGCAGTGTAAAGTGCTTTACACTGCAAATTTCAAGTAGTAATAAATTTACCCTTTATAATTTTGCAACAAAGTTGCTCAACGTATAAAAACCCAACCTAAATACATGTTTATATTATATGTACCTATTTATATTTTGTAACACATGGTTTACTTCAAATGGCCAACCATCAGCTTAATCTATTTTGGCAAGCAGTTAGCAGCTCGTTCACACATTCTCAAGTGCTGTGTACCATTTTACTGCATAATAAATGTGGGAAAAGTGGGGGACTGGCCAACCGGTGTGCCGGTTCAATACAATGTGGCATTCAGCATCGGCCACACACACTTGTATTCAATGTCAGCACAACAGACATATACAAATAACACGATAATGTACTGAAGACGAGTTCATGCATTTTCTTTGCCTTCATTCATTCACCAAAGAGACCTTGCTTAAAACCAACCGTTATATATGGGATAAGTTTGCATGTAAATGGACGTATAGAAAAAAAGATTGACAAAATCATATATATTATAGGTAGATCCTTATTTTTTGAGTGAGCCCCACAGATGTAATAAGACATACGTGTGGAGTAGACAAAGTTGGCAAGTAAAGCTTTCTCTCTAAACCCAGAGACCTTTAAGTCTCAGAGAAAACCAGAGAAGTAGACCAAAGATAAATATTGAACAGGTCGATCAAAAATGTATGGCAAAATACCATTCCCAGTTTAAGATACTATCAAAGAGAGAAAAAACTTTGTAATGGCGCACTTCCTTCCTCGTTTACTCTGGTAAATGTATTTAACTTGAAAATACATTTTTTCGCTAGTTTTATCCACAACGAAGGGTTTTTCTATAAAGTTTGTATCATTAATAGAACTACAGTCTTTATTTTAATAGAACTTGCATGAAAGTTGTGGAATTCTACAAGTTAGTGAAATAACTGAGCTGTGTGTTGAGAAGCTTTTGAAACATTTTTTTTTCTTGGAGCTGATGGGATGGTAGATAATTTTAAAATTAGTTTAAGCACACACATCTGGCTTTTCAATTTGATTTCATTTTTGTCTCTTTCTCTCTCACTCTCCCACTTTCTTTGTACTTAACTCTTATATAATATCCCAAACCTACATGAGCCACTGGCGGGGCCCTATGGAAAGTTGATAGCTTTCAAAGTCTATGTTGGCGAGTGACTTTTGACGTTGTCGACAGTTCAAGACATAAACCAGTTCAAAAAAGTAAATCATATTTTCTACTGTAAAATGGACCTCGTTGCCTTTTGTAGTGGTGATATAGTATATAAGTAGTAAGGCAGCAGGACTAGGTATGTATCTGTGGTGGTCGTCATTCTTATAGGGATTAGGAGCTTCGGAAAAGAAAATTTTATTAAGGGGATCCATCCAAGACTTTTCATTGCTTATTGGATCACGCACCGTCAAAAACCATTACGAAATGCAAGTCGTCAGCAAGAGGAGGAGGAGTAGTGGCTCAAGCGTCTTCCTATAACAATTTTTTTCTCTTACTTTCACTACATTTTCTTTTTTGTTTCATACATGTAATATCTTATTGCTTTAGCTGTTTTCGGTGAAGGGATTCAAAAAAAAAATTGAACACAACCTGCACACCAGACTTTTTATACAGTGTAGAAGAAGAGGTAATGGAAAGTTACACGAAAAGGAAGACAAGAAGGAAAGGAAAAGCGAAACATTCAGCTTGTAAAATTTTATTGAGCTTCCTCTGACAAAAGCGGATTACCTTCCATTATTATTACCCAAGTGGGTAGCCAGCAAAAAGGGGATGTTCTTCTCTTAGTCGGGTCGTACTATGCATGTAAGAGAAGAGTAGCAGAAGAGTTGGCTGAAGCTTAAGGATAATGTCCAAATGTAAATGAAATAGAAGTGCATGTCACAGAGTAAACATAACTTGGAGACCTTCGATGTGGCTTCCTTCTTCTCAAACTTTTTACGCTATTGTGTAACCATCCTGTGTCTTATTCGTCATAGTCGTTATCGTTGATGTTCTTTTGTAATGTGTATTTATAATAATGTGAAGTGCAACATTATCATCATCACCATGAAAATAACTTTTTGGATACATGTATACATTCATATTATAATAGTATGCAAATTTTACTGTGTGTTTATATCACAAGCAAAGGGAAAGATCTAAAACGCTAGAAAAAAATACTAGCGCGTCTTCCGGAATTAACTGAAGGGTAATGTTTGTACACTAAGCTAGAACTACATACGTAACATAACATGATTGTAGTTTATTTTTAGGACTAAAAGTTGCTATTATGATTGCTAACCATAATATACATATGCATTGCTACATTCGTTTTACGGTTTAGCAATAGAGTTTCTACTAGTCTGTCAAATATTTTGCAGTAGACCCTAAAACCACTCTTACTTTAGTTATAGCAAATCAAATATCGGCGAAAATACAACTTTGTAATAATAATGGAACAAAAAATTTCATAATGGAAACACACAAACAAATACTTCTGCATTACATTAAAAAACACACAAGGTGAATATATATCCCATGCACAATGATAGAAAGACAAGGAAGGGAGTGTAAACAATCAGAGTTGGAGGAGCAGCATCTATGTTTCTATCTTAGCTCTCCATTTCTCTCTTTTGTATAGAAGTTTCACTCTGCGTGTTTAATTTGTGTCTCCTTTCGCTCTCTTATGCGACGGCTCATGAATTATTTATTGCCATTTTGAAATTTCACTTGGATCGCATCGTGTGCATGCAACTGCTTTTCCGAATTGGTTGGTGTGTTGTGTGTACAGACTACAGACTCTTCCGTTTCTATTCTTTCAGGAACACTCCTTCAGTCCACCTACTCTTTCTTTCCACAAGGGACGAGTTAGAAGAGTTGCATTGGTTTTACTATTTAGCAGAGGTCTGCATTCCCAAAACAGAATGTTTTAACTAGGATTACTGTAGAAAATTCCATTATATTTTAAATACAATCTTAATTTAAATAGGCATTTGATTTTAGCATTAAATGATCCATGTTATCCAGTTGCCTTGAGTTGGACAAAAATTATAATTTTAAAAAGCGTTTTAATAGCTATCTGATTATAGGACTCGGGGTTTTGCACACATCTGATTTTATAGAAAAGCTCCTTTTAGCATATTTTCAAAAATATATTAAGTATGCACTTATGTGTGTACCTGTACAGAATATGGCAGTGCATTTATATCCTGTATGATTGAAAACTAATGTTTTTGTACATATAATGTAGTATTCTTTATATAAAGATATAAAATTGCTTAGAAAGTCGTGCATTCAAATATATTTAAACAAGTTCAAATACTAATTAGATCCAACAAAGAAATTAATATGTGAAATGAATACTCCATCTTTAATTTCAGTAGTTGCACAATATTCATTATAGGAACAGATGAAATACCATTCACAAAACACAAGCGTATAATATGTATGACAAAACCAAGATAAGAGCACAACATACAATTCTATTTTGATTACTTACTGATTTCTATGTTTCTTATGTCTTATACAGTATTCGGTTTTCCATACAACATATTATTTAACAAATGGAATTCATAAACCATGCACCATGTGCTTGTTACAAAGCGTTAAATGTGAAAATTCACAAAACGAATGTGGTATGCATGTAAAACCAAGCAAATCCAACCAAAAGTCTAAAATTCTATCAGCAAAACTGTCTATATTATTTGTTACATTATTATACCATGAATATCCCTAATAAAATACATATTTTTGGGTAATATAACGGTATATCGGTTTGTCAATGCATAAAAGCCTTCATATTATCCATGCTAGGATTCTGGAAGATGTTTTTCAAAGTATGTATGCATTACAGAAGAAATACACCGTCAAAATCTGAGAATGAAGAAAGGGAGAACTACTAAAAAGCTAAGTAAATAGCAGTGTAGTTGGTAGTAATCATTGCATTATATTGCTCCATCAGAAAGTAAAGATGGATAGGCTTGACTACCAGTTTTGCTCCACTCACTCGGTAAGCATGAGAAGAAAAAGAAGGAAAATGGAAAGGAGATTAAGTGGTATCACATGCCCAACTTCCCATCTTTGCCCTTTCTCCTCTTCTTCATGTTCCATTTTCCTCTTAATCTCACTAATTCTGATTGAATATCTCTGCTCTTACTACCACTCGCGGAGAAGCCCTTTCTGGCTGATCCTTAACCTGAAAACTTGAACTGTGTTTGTATCAAACAGCATGTTTTCAGTTTTGGCTGGGATATAATGGCATATTATTCAAAATGAAAGTGTATGCAGAACTACTCACTTAAAAGTATCATTTTAGTAACGGATAGCAAAAAGCAAATGGTATTTTTTAATAGTTCAGAAACTTGAGAAAAACATTCTACCAATGCACTTTCTCCTAATGCTTTCATCGTTTTCAGTTAATTTTTCTCTGCTCATACAAACCCATAAATATACCATCGAAATATATATGGAAAGTATATATTTAGGTTTGCAAAGCCGATTCGCTTACTTCCATTACATTTCACGTTAACCTTTAGAAATGAAACTTGTACTATTGTACCAATAGTTTTAAAATTATGAAATGCTAATTGTGTAACCTCAAATCTTATCTATTTTTGAGGAAATGAACGTGAATGACAGTTGGAATTTGCAAAAAACCAGGATGTTCCACCACACGGTACGTTCTAAACACATAATATATGATTGAATAACACAGTAGTTTAAATTTTATTGCCAACTTGAACCCTTCTAGTTTTGCTTATAAACTTTTACCGGAAGGTACTTTCTAATATGTATATTAATTTAAGTGCAGCCAAAGCCAAAAGCGACACATTTAAAAAAAGAATCCCCTAATATTTACATTTTCTTGAATATCATCTCATTAATAAATCACCAAATCCCTTATCAGAACGGAAAAGGATGGTAACATGTGTCTCCAAGCCCATAATATGTGTGTACAAAGCTGCCCATACAAAAGTAGACACAGGATATAGGCATATAGATATTTAGATTAATCAAGAGTGATAGCGAGTAAAAGGGAAGACTGGATGCTAGGACAACATCGATGATAATTTTTGTTGTGTATTTGTGTGTTACTGAATGAGCCATGAGCTTTACCACACACACAGGCACACCTCGATTTTTTCCAGCCGGTTGTATACATATTATGAGACAAGGTTTGAGAATCCAATGATGATAGCTTATTGTTTTGGTCAGAATGGGTAGATGACAAAGATAT
This sequence comes from Orchesellides sinensis, assembly GCA_027744375.1. NCBI lineage: Eukaryota > Metazoa > Arthropoda > Collembola > Entomobryomorpha > Orchesellidae > Orchesellides > Orchesellides sinensis. Next base: position 5,830 of record JAHZNG010001327.1, on the reverse strand, counting down.
AAAAAAGCAGAAAGTACTTGTTTTCTCCGTCTATACTCAATTCAATGATAGTGAGATAAGCGTATATTTGGTGTTCTAATAGGTATTCCTTAAATACATGTCTCTCTTGCTTTCCCCTGCAACTCATTCTTTTTACATGTGCACTTAATTAAAGGTAAAGCACATGTAATTCCCTGAACAAACAGAATCATATAGATGGTTGGAAAATAAAGGAGTGAGTACACCTCTCGCTCACTATAATATTTGTTCGTGTCTTTTTTCCTTAAGCAACTGGACAGTTCGATAATCGAAAATATACTTGGAAATACAAAACATAAAATGTATGTACGTATAACCCTGTAAGTTTTATGATAGCGGTTTTAAATACATAAAAAACTACTTTCAGGTTTGTAGGTTCAAGATCTTGCCATAAGTATTACTATACTCATGCATAAGTAAGTATATACACAACGTGGACAACATTTTATAATATGTATCAACTGGAATCGTGCTCGTGTGGAATTGAAAAAAGTACCTGACATAATTCAGACTTTTCCTTTTGGAGGTTGCCCCTTTCCTTTTATAAAAAAAATAGTAAGAACACAAGAAATAGAGTAGAGAGGGACAGTAATAGTATAACAGAGCCTGTCAATATATGTAATCTCAAATTGGTCATGCAATAATTTTTGTATATAAAAAACATACTTCTATTTTTTCACAATGAATATGCGTAACAGTAAGGAGAAACTCACAGGTGCACACACTGTTCAAAACTGTGGCACATTTCGTGTCACAGAAAAAACCCCGTTGTCTGATAATCCTTTTTGAAGTTTAAGCTAGTGTTTTTTATTAGGACAGTTAGTCAGCAAGAAGTATAAGTTGATTTAAAAAAGGCAAATATAAACATGGGATAAGATAGTCTGAATTTACAAAGAATGCTTAGAGAGAGAGAGTAACTTTGTTAGTTTATAATGCACGCCTAGAAAAATTAACTTTTTCCCTATTTTTTCTCCCTACTTAATAATGCTTAACAGCTTTACAGCCTCCACATAATTTTTTTTTACCCCAGCTCGTATTAATTTAATCAGATTATTTTGTTAAAAAGTGTACATTTTCTCATTAATTTTTCTTGTACTAAAACGGTAAACTTTTATTGTTTTGTAAAAGCATAAATTGTACTTGTACGCAGATATGATAGGGCGTTGAATAAACAATTTGTGAATTTGTTGGTATGCAGCTTCCAACACACTAGAATTTAACATAAGAGAACCACTTTTAAAAAGAAGAGTCATCATTCCTTGTCCCACAAAAAAGGAACAAGAGATTACGTAATAACGTGCTACATGACTGCAAATTTAGCACTCTATTTCAGATAGAGCAGAAAAAAATCTGGCTAAACGACTAGTATACATCTTGGATTGTAAGTATACGTTAGGAGATAAATGTAAGCTGTGAATAGAAGATCATAGTCTAGTTGAAAGTTATATATCAGCTTAACTTTCTACCCGATACACGAGTTGCCCTACTCATTAAATATACACCATGATCTTTAACTATGTATGTCCCTTCTCCACCCAACCAAATCTTCACACTCAACGACTTCCAAAATGCTCTTCAACGTCCTACATTCCCTCACTTCCATCTTGCAAAAAAATATGTATGGATAGAGAGAAAACCATCCACTTGGGTCCAGTGGCTATTAGGAAATGCTTTTGGCTAAATAAATTTGTGGCCAAAGGCGGAATCACACGTTTTTGAATTGTGTTCCAGGATACGGTATCCATGTGAAAATTTACTGAAATTGTGTAGGTGTGAATAACCCTTTAACCATACATAAGTTATATGAATGCAACCATATGAATGTTTTGTTCAGTTAGTTTTGAGCTACTGGGAGAAAACAGCATTTATAAAGAGTGACCAATGATGATCAGTTTTGTGAAGTATGTGATGACACAAAACTTCCCACTTGACTATAATTGATACCTCGACACGTTTTTCGAGTACATGAAAATTGGCAGTTGCAATGCCTGTGCGTATTTGAACACCGGAAAATCATAAAACACACCCTATAATTATACTCTGTCAAATCCTACCTAATCTAGTACCAATAATATAGCATGAAACTACAGAAATATTTGCATTGTTGTTCTTTTTGCAAACCCACAAAGTAGAAAATACACTGTTTCTGTGTTAATAGTAAAAGGGAAGTTGGGTGAAAGCATGTTTTTTGTAGTTAGAAAAATATTTACTTCATCACTTCTCTCAAAACCGTACAATTACGAGATATCGTCAGAAGTTCATTTTGATTAGGGGTTATTTTCGGCATGACCATATTTCAGTGTTTGCCAAAGAACTGTTGTCAGAGCTTCTAATATCATCATACTATTTGATAAACACGTAACTACACATGTACAATTATACCTTTACCATGCCAGTGCAATACAATTTCTTTCATCTATCATCGATTTAGTATTTTACCGATTTTTATAAACTTTCACAAAAATCCCGCGTTTTACATATTTTGACAAACGTTATTGTTTTCTAGATTGAATTACTGAATGTCTTGTCAGGGTTAATTTATTTGGACCTATTTTGCAAGGTATACAATGATGACAATATGAAAAACGGCTGCTGTCTTATTTACTGATTTGAAATATATTGTATGGAATAGTACTACTTTTCATCCTTTCAGGCTACGTTTGCATAAGTTCTGTCAGCACACCTACAAACATCCATATTATTATGAAGATATATAGTTATGCATCATGTGATAGGGATTTAAGTGGAGAATTGATGTAAACGTGCATAAAAATCCATTTGCAAAGGACTCTGCAAAAGGTTACTCTGAATTTTTATTGGCCTCTCTGACATGGCTTAGTCGACAGAAAAAAGTGTAGCAGTGGAGAAGATACGGGGGTATCTCTCGAAGAAGTCTGTATTATATAGGCTATTTTTGTTGAGCTCACATGTATAACACACACATAACATATTTTGATAATGTACATTCCAAAACACAAACATTTTACATGCCAGCCTACAAAACGGCCAGCCAGCCGTTGGACATACAGAAAATTTTACTTGAGTCTCAAAATACCACTTACTATTCATAATATGAAATGTATGTACGTACGGTTTTTGTATGCGTGTGCTTTTACTTGTGTCCTATAGTGTATATTACTCCAAGCAGAGTTCACTTTCACTGTGATATTATGCTTGGTGCTACTACAATCCACATAAAAATGTAGTCACTACGGTTCTAAAACTCACATGTCTTTAGTTAAGCCCTCTTAGCCTCTGAATAATTTAGCACAAAGTCAATTTCGCAGTTCACCAAACTATTTACCATGTGCAGTACTTTATTCACTCATCTTTTACCTTTGACTGAAAGTTTTTAGATTCCGATTTCTCTTCCTTCCAGCCAAAAAGCCTGCACGCTACACCTGTCTTGTTCTTCTAGCATGCCTCCTACGGATTTGACAGGCAGGAAAGGTAGAAGCAGTGTTTGTTTGTACGGAATTGGTAGAGCAATGCCAACGTTTTAAAAATTCTTACATTGGCATGCCTAAGAAAGTAGTAAGCCAATACGGGTTGCCAGTATTTTGAACTTAAAGGTATAAAAACTATCATTTAATTTAATGATACATTCAACATTTACTCTGTTTTAAATATTAGAACAATGCAATTGTTAATCTTTAATAATATTGGTTGCAAGGTCAGGCTTATAATATGTAAAAAATGTATGACGAGTACAAAACGAGCATTGCATACGAATTGCTAATCTGTCAAACAAAGTGGGTAATGGAATGTGAGAAAAGGTAGGAATTATTTACTAACAAAAGGTTCTCAGGTACACTTGAATAATGCGTCTGTAAGAAAAAAGGTGGCCTTGCTCAAAAATTAAAATCCATATGTTGATCCAATATATAACTTGAATACATACATTTTGTATGTGTATGTACATACGTTTTTGTATCTACTTTAACAAGCGTTTGTTGACCTGGGACAACGTGCTACCAACGCAGTGCCCTCATGCATATTCATTGGCGAAAATTACCTGTGTCAACGATGCAGTGTAGTAATATGTCGTATGAAATAACAAAAAGTATGAATAGACTAGTAAGGTTACAACTTAGTTTATAATTTAACAGTGGGAAATTACCAAATCAACTTCCTCATTGATTACAACTTACAACCGATTCAAAATAGTATTCAACCATTTACCAACCATGCCTATATGTCTATTCATATTTATGATAGTGCACTAATTTAAGTGTGTGCTAGAGCTGACATTGAGAAAATAGAAACTATCACACACACATCCTTGTATTTTCTCTCAAGTGTACTTACTTAGCTACTGCAATAAATTTATGATGTGCCACCTGAAAATGCATAATAGTATATAATGTTTATATCCGTAAAGTGGACGACCTTTCCCAACTAACCTGATTGAAAAATTAATTGGTTATTTATAATTAACTCCTTAATTCTGTTATGCACGTATCTGATCCGAAATCTGTATTGACGGCAAGTCATCAACAACCATTAATTTCCTTATTTCAATGAAAGTGTTAGACAAGTGTAAAATGCTTAAGGGTATATGTATTTTTAATTATGCATAAAACTTAAACTAATCCATTAAATGAAAAAATACATTTAAAATAATATTTTTACTGTTGGATGATTGGTTGGAAAAGCTTACAACTTCTTACAAGTACTAGCTTCACAAGGAGTTAAAAGCGTCTTAATTACCATTTATGTTTTCATGCAAAAGAAAGCTAAACTTTCTCTTTTTGGACTTCATGCAACGTTTGTTACATCGGAAGAGCACACAAGCCTAACTTTGTTATTCATGTCATACTACAATGTGCTACGTTTCACAGTGGGTATTGACATTTACGGACATAGTAGATTCAATCGATCATCAATGAAGTAGCTAACCTTAAAGTTTCTACTTGAGATACCTATATTGGGGAAACGAACAAAATAATAGGCTAAAGGGAAAATGACATGAAATAGGCAAAATAAACGGGAAAGTACTCCAAAACCATCCTATTAGCTGTCTTAACTATTCACATTGGTGCAACCAGGCATAAAAACCGTTTGACAGCCTATTACACATACAATATGAGAGCATGAGCATGTCCAAGATAAAAAATTAGCTAGAAATGCATACAATTTAGCGTCATTCTCTATTGTGCTTAAGACTACATATTATGTTTCCAAACATTCAATACCCTCTCGTGTTTGTTGATGTTATGCAGATTATTGAGGTATTCTGACGATAAACACTTACGCAATTTTGGATTTTTTTGGATTTAATTGGCCATCTATCATGCTTCCGTATTTTTAAATACCATGGTGTATGGAAAACAGACCAATTTTACTTTTGTAATATGTTACCTGTTATGCATGTACTTAAATATAAATCTACCATCGAAAGGATTAGGTTATGTCTTTAACGCTTTGAATTCACCCATCCGGAGGTCAAATCAAGATTACGCAACAATCTAACAATACAACCTTCTTTAAATACAACAACCTTAGCATTAAGAAACATATGCACTGTTATGCACTGTTGCACTTTATGGTAAGTCTTGTAGCTGCCATTTCCTTCAGGAAATAAGTGTGGCCACCTTTTAGCTTCAAGGTCTGGGTCGGAGTACTAATGGTACTAATCTATAATTTGTCTGGTGCTAAGTTCGAATGCTAAGTCCCATAGTTGCAATGCTAAGTCCCATATTAAAAAGTGACAAATTTGTCCCCCATGTTAAATCAAATGCTAAGTTCCATGTAGAAATGCAATGCTAAGTTCCATGTAAAAATCCCCTGCTAAGTTCCATGTTAAAATCCC
>JAHZNG010001326.1:0-29092 GCA_027744375.1 Orchesellides sinensis | reverse complement strand
TACTCATTACTCATTACATGCATATGAACAAGTAAGAATTTAATGAATGGTAAGAAACTGATAATTTTCAGAAATCAAAACTGAAAATGAATGAAATTACTAAGAATGTTGGTGCAAGCGTACAATGTATGTAGGAAGAGGCATGTATGCTTTTTATTCAATAGTGGATAAGACAAATATGTATAAACTTCTTGCACCATTTTCAACGATATCTCCATTCAACAACGTATTTTCATGTCAATCATTCATGAGACACGTCATGAGCAAAAATAAAACAAGGATGCATAAAAATAAACTTACTAACTAAAAATTTCTTTATTTCTTATTTCAAAAATGTTTAGCGTAGAAAACGTTGCGCATATTTATCCAGATGTGCATTCCAGAAACGTTGCACATCACTGACGTACATGCACGAAACAACAGTGCATTTCATGAAGTTGTTACCGGAGGATGGCAGAATAGGAAATAGGATATGTGTAGATCATGTAGATTTCAACAAATATGCTACCACGTCATATTTGAGCTAGTTAAGCAACAGAATGAATGTTTACTTACCTTTCAGTTCAACTATTACAGTTCAGTACTTTGGGGGATATGGTCAACTAGTCAGCTTAGAAACAAAGTTGTTCTCCTCAAGTCAAAATCAGTCTTCTTTAGAATGTGCCAGTAAAACAAATGCCGGGCGCCAGCAATTCATCAAACAGGGAATATGGATGTGTTGCAAATGGAACGACTTCTTTTGAATGGCTACGATGACAGCCCTCTCGTATCCTTCAAACTCCTAGAAATGAATGAGCAATCATTTAAGACTCTCATAAATTTTGCAAAACGCCAAAGAAATGTTTCCTCAGAAGCTCTGGTAGCCAGTCCAAGGAAAATAAACGGATGCTGCGTGGTCTCGCCTGTCAGGCAGACTGAACGGGGTTGAAGTAGCAAGAAGAAGAGGCAGCAACAGTAAAAAATCAGTCAGGAAATACTGAAATGTTCCGGAGGTACACGTACAGCCAACCCGAATCCAGTCTAGTAATGGATGCAATGGAATCTCAACCTGAAAAATAATATCCGGTAACATACCAAAATTAGAACAGTTTTACTATCATGTAATACATAGAAATTAAGCTACTAGTAGTGTTTTCAACCATAGGAAATGTTGTATAAATTGTTGACCTTGCCCTCGGTTAATGATAGGTTAGTAACAGATTCACGTAGCCAGCATTACAAATTATAGAAAATGAAAATTACACCTCCAGACAATGCAATCGCAAAAATATGTTAGATTCTTGAATCTCCTCATTCATTCAATACTAGTATTTATATAATAAAAACCAGACAATGGTGGTACATACATCATCATTTTGTAATCATAAGTTGAAATCATCATTTTTATAATATGCCTTATGTCAGGTCACGTAATATTATGTGGTAGACAACACGTTCATTTACCTTTACTTTTACTACTCTCAGAGAGAGAGAGAGAGAGAGAGAGCTACAAAACAAAATGAGCACGAATGTACAATCCGTAGTTTAACAACAATAAAACAATATAACCGGTGTTTGCTAATATGATGGTACAAGTGTAGACAAAGAATCATTGACTTGCAAACACAAATTACTAATTTGCTAGCTACATTGTAATCCATATTGTAAAGAAGTCATTATATGCACGCTATTTCGAACATTCAAAAATACAAATATGAGAAATAATGCAAATGGCCTGCATTTTGTTGTCACGTTGAGCTGGAGTGTTTATCTCCATGCAAAAAAATGCACCAAACAACAACCCTAATCCTGACCTTGTTTGGCTTTGTTAAAGCATATTTGCAAATAGTCTCTATATCAATCATTCAATCATGTGATCCATTATGGCCTGCCTGACGCCTTACTGATTGACAATTGATGAGACAGAGAAGTGCAAAGTATTACGTAAAGTTCATGTGTATTCATTTTGTGAATCTATGAAGCATGAAAATTAATGGTTTCTCTTTTGTAAAATAAGGTTATGCATATGAATTTTCTAAACTGGCATTTGTTTCAACACAGGTCGAATTGAGGACAAAGGCCACAGATAAGCTATGTAAATTATTGGAATAATATGGCATGTATAACATAATAGCTTACCTTTCAGTTATGTATCTTATGCCTTCTGCACGATTGGACAACAATGGACAATATATTATCGTTGACAGGTCACCATTTCTCTCGCACGAAAGCAGCACCAGCTGGTTCACACAATTACAACAAAAAATAATAAGTTAAAAACAAATCCAATTCCGATACATGTACGTCCACCAACTTACATGAACTCAGGAATATTGCGGAAAACAAATGAACGGGTTAGGCTTTGGTTTCAGGTATGCATAAAGTAAAGTTCAGACTTGAGACATAACCTTCACAAGAAGAGAAGTTGAAGCTGGAGAGAATTTGTGAAAAATAGTTGACGGATAGGTAGACGGACGGTACTGGGAATATGAAAGTAACCTATACATAATGTAGTGTTGGTATGATGTGGTAAAGAGTTGTAAAGGACTAGATTAAAAAAGAGGCTGATACAGCAACTGTCTCTGCAGAAAAATTAAGTAAAGGACGTATCTACCGTATATATACACACCAAAAGCAAGCAACCTGTGGAAATCGCAGATTTAGCAGAAGAGTCTGTGTATTTCGAGCATACATATTGAAAAGTGCAAAAAATAGTATGTATAGTAGTACATATCGCTTTTATGTCGTGCTAAACTATGCTTAAAATCGTGTGTCATATGGAGCATAGTTGAAATAGCATAAATATTGTGGAGGAAACCTTCACAGACAAAGATTTCATATTTGGTACAGATGGTAACTTACTAAAAAGTCGGAGGAGATTGAATCGAGACTTTGCAGGATACACAAAGAAGAATTCAACGAATTTCGCACATTTTTCTAACCTCCATACAAAGCAACACTTATATGTTCTTGTGTATTTAGTATGAGGAAGGCTTCTCTGTTAGATGATACATAGTACATAACATACATGTCATATCAAGGAAAACAAAGGAAATCCCAAACAGCAGAATACGCGAGGAGATTGGCAAAAAATATGAAGCGCATATTTATCTCGAAGATTTCAAATGGGTAACACCAAGCAGGCGGCTTTCCATATTTGCATAATACTGTCTGCATCATAAGAATGCAGTTTAAATATGTACTTAAAATGTATACTGTGATCATCAAAGATGAAGTTTAAAATTGAAAACTGAAAAAGTGCATTCATACAAAAGGGTTGAATTCATTAATGCTTAAAAAAGTGCAAAAATATGGTATGAATTAGGTATATGCACCAGTGCTAGTACATAAAAATTGCAAATCTATGTTAACACTACTCTCCTTCATTTGTGCAAGTGAATGTTGAATAAAAAAAAGTTAGTGTTTCACTAATACCATCCTACACCATAATATGTAGTTAACCCATGTATATTATGGCCATAGTGTGGGCATATTATGCAGTATGCATTACCTACACACATCTTCTGGTACAAAGAGTTGTAGCAAAACAAAACCAGACTGCAGTATCCTACATACAAGTACAGTAGAAGGATGTAGATTACTAGTTGAAATGTACACACTACTGAATTTTACTAAAGAACATCTGTAATCTGTACTTTTTGCAAAAATATGTATGTAATACAGACAAAAAGCAGTCAGATAGAACGTTCCTCAACATCACCATCATCTTGCTTACACACATACATATGTACATGCACATATGATCAGTGATGACGATGACGAAGATGACGAGGATTCACTTCTCCTCAAATGCATGCCCCCACGTTTTGGAAAACTTTGTGTTGAATGCATCTACGATTATAGATTTTAAAACAAATAATGTTTTACTACACTGATAATGTTGGATCATTTGGCACTAATAAAAAATAGTTTGCAAACGTCTGCCTGTTTTCATTGTATTTCCCTTTCCCCATTTCAAAAAGTTCTGAATGAATGAGGTTTTTAATAGAAATGAAAGAAAGACATTTAGCAACAAAAAGAAGCCATTACAATTCCTTTTGCTTCTTCTAAATGTAGAAACGATATGTTGTATTGAAAAATGTGTGTATAGTGCATTTTTTGTTGCAAATGCAGTCGAGTCTGGTTTAAAATAAGAGTTAGAACCCCAATAAACTAGAACAGTGCAGGTATGATGGCATAACGAACAGACAGAGAGTAACTCATACATGTACATCCACCAACAAATAAAAACCAGGACAAAGTTTTAAAAAGTTGCAAAGTCAGTGAGTTTTAAAACCCACGAGACAGTGATAAAAAATGCATCTTTAAATTTAAAAAAGGACATACATATGGAAAGAATCCGACTTCTTCTTTAGGAGGAGTAGTGGAACGGATGGGTTACACGATTCACTTTGTAGCCTAATGTGGTATGGAAGAATCTATAGATGGAGCCGATGACGAGGAAGGTGATGGAATGAAGAATCAGTTTAGTTTTTTGTCTGTCTGTTTGCTAAAAATGTAAATCCTTGTGTAAACTTTTGAAGACAAAGACTTGCAAAAACTTAAAATATCCTTTGGTTCAAAATTAAACTTCAGTCTATGGTGTTTTTTTCACTTAGAATTAGTTAAAATACCAAATCACTATTATATAATCAGTCTTTCAATGTGGCATATGGGATTTAAAGCACCAAACTTCACGAACCTACGTTCTTGATAGAATATGTGCCGGCTTTGCATACGGCTATTTGTCCAACAGAAAAGGATATTATTTCACAGAAACAATCTTTGTCAGAAACCGGGTGAAAGGTTAGAAGATGCACAAAACATTGCAAACTTAACTTCTCACAAAACACACACACGGCACACGGTTGTTGAGTATACAGTACAAAGAGATGGTGCACTTGACTATGAATGGTGATGTAGTTAACAAGAGAAGAGCATGCAGTCTTTTATTTGCTGTGTTATGTTATTGCTGCTGAGGTATTTAATAGTAGGAATTTTGAATGCAACAAGTAGTCCTGTCTGGTCTCTGCTCCTGTCGACAAGATCCTCTTCGTCTTTCCACTTCAATATTCTATGATGTAAAAACAGAGGCGTTCGCATTTATTCAAACCTCTTATTGTACACACACATACATTGTATTGGAATCGGCATGATTATGCTATTCATATTATCATGATGATGATGTTGACGAGAAATGATCATTCATTCCTTGCCTGTATTACTTACTGTGGCATGCTATATGCTACATTCGCAAAATTTCAGTTTAGTAACCATATTATTGCTCTGTAGGTGTGCAGCAACGCTTTTGCTATTGCTAAGTAAGTTAACCCTTTTGCGAACATACATAAGTACAAGTTTAAGTAAACTTCAGGAAAAATATCGTTGTTCAGCTCACTGCATCACATCAATTTTACTACGGTTGTGTAATTGTAATATATAATGTAGTATCATTTTTTACTATTAAAAAATACATAAGTGTAGCATGATTCAAATTCACTTAAATGTATATAAGACAGTATATATATGGTGGCAATACGATGAGACTGAGAAAAACATGTGCAAAAATGTTCTCAAGGTAGTCAAGCCTGGATGATTTCGCGATGTTGTCGACGGTCATTCCCAGTAAATTGCAAACAATATTATACATTGACTATGCTGTTTTTGTATGGATGAAATAAAAGGTGGACACGATTAGTGTGTTGGACGACAAAAACATACTGAAGGACTGCAAAATAGCATACACAAGTTATAATGTAAGCATATTGTATTTACTAATGATGTGTCTGCCGTGTAGTAATTATGATGATGAGGATGAGACTCTTGTGATGTGTGCCGATATGTATGTTGCCGATGAATGAAACGAAATGAATGAGAGGCATGTAATATACATTGCGGTCATATTGAATATTACAGAATATAACATAGGGATTTAGCATTAGAATGAGTGCAACAGGCTGTCGAGACGCAGTTGCAGAAAACACAGAAGATTCTACATGGTTTTGCTGGGAGAGGAAGCGAGAGAGATTCTAGATAAGATGTGAAGAAGAATGTATGATAAAAAACGGCAAAATCATTTCTCTTTGTTATTCCTTGGTTGGGATTTAAACCGTGATTAGGTATGTAGGTATGCTTAAAATTCTTTAGTGCTTTTTACGTAATATGAATAATATGCGCATACCGATAGAGTATTCTTCTTAACAATCAAATAGTGTAGATTGATAGTATATTATGTAAAGTATAGTACTACCAGTTATTTACTGACTGACTTCAAGATGTCTGGCCTGACTTACTACAGGTAGTTTTTTATTGCATTTTGGGTACATCAGACATGCAGACGATACAATGTAGCTGTAGAGCCATAGAAGATCTATTAAAGGAAGTGGAAAAAGAGTGCTAGAAGGTGACCGCATATAAAATGAATGCATTGTCGAAGAAAACGAATGAATACGAAGTTTGGATATTTGCAACAATGCAAATTCTACAGTGGACAAGAAAACCTGTGTACGTAGAATATATATGTCTAAAAGTAGTTGTGATTTAAAGAGCTGGTTCACTTTTTGATTTTGATTTAAAAATTGTATTTATGTCGATTTCTGTCTTCGATTCTGTTTTACATCAGCAGACGGCAAGACAGAATAAATTCTTGTCACAGCCAGCTCATAAAATATCATTTGAGAAGACAGGAGAAACGGTAAGGAATACAATGAACTTGGCTCTAGAGTGCATTGGAAACGAATAACCATCAGAGGAATTCATATATTATGTTATGTTCTATGTATTTAAGCAAATATTAAATGATTCGCCACTTAAGAATTAAAGAATATTACCTTCTTCATTTTACAAAGCAGATTGCTATAAAGCGTCGGTAATGTAAAACCTCCAGCACATCAGTATTATATTAACCCCAACATTTAAACTCGACTCGGTTTTAATATCTTATCGAAAACACGGTCATGGCTTAAGGTTTCGTATCTGTATCTATCATGTTACACCTGGATTGGAATTCATTCTTTTCAGCCTCCACATATTATGTACTCCACTCCACACAGTATCAGATGAGAACAGTCCGTCACTCATTCTGACTTTCATTCATGCCTTTTTCATTTTACAGCAACACATACACGTACGAAATGTACAAAAAGACTGTCATTCCTCTACATTCACTATGTATGTGTAAAAAAGTTAGTTAGAGGGCTTGAATAAGCATGACTTGCTGTAACTTTATATATATAAAATGTACTTTACCTACCTGGCTGCATTTATTTTGCTTTTCTACCTCAGATTGCTATTCTCCTTCACCTCACAATCCACATCTATTCTTTTTTCTTCGTTTTGACTGACTGACATTTACACTGGGGCTGACAAGCCAGGGCATGTATGGCAATATATTCTATATACAGTAAAAATGTAGAGAGAGTAAAGGAAGGCCAGGTATTTTATGCATCTCATGCTTAATGCACTGCACAAAAAAGTAGAAGTGAACAGAACGTGAGATCACACATTTTTTATTGGCTTTATGTATTACGTATTAGTTGTAGCAACAGTGCAGATACTCATAAACAAGATGAGCAGAGTGTAAGGATATTGATGTAAGTTAAAGATATTTGATGGTGATGGCTTTTGTCTGGTTATGGTTTTAAATTATGACTTCAGACCATTCGACCTGGGTAAAGTGTTGGTCAGATAGGTATTATTAGTTTTCCTGAGTTAACTATCGGGATTTACAATATGTCAATTTTAAATAGATCGCTTAGTATATGTTTTAGTATCGTAAACTATTGGAATTTGTTTTAATTAATATGAATTTTAACCTTCCACACGTACAAATCGTTGATTCATTTTTCTATTCACATGCATGGAAGACCAAGCAAAGATAAATTCAGACTCACAGCCAACAATGTAATTCTACTTCAAATGTAATTCCTTAACGTAAAATCGATATCATTGATTTGATAAAAGCCAAGAAGTGAATGTCCTCCGAACAAAAGTATTATTTAACACAAACTGCAATTAGTATCGAATGAAGTCTTACATTGAGATTGCTTAAAGCATAACTCTTGAAGTCAAGTATATGATAATGATAAAAAGACAGTAAGACTAACAAAACTGAAACGGAGGTAATTCCAAATTCAATATCATTAACGACAGTAAAACAAAAGGTCTAGATTCTACTGTTTCTACTCCAGCTACTCGCTTTATGTAATGTAACAATATAATTTTCCCAATTTATCAATACATTATGTCCCGTGAAGAAACATGAACGAGTGATTTTGAAATAGAAAGGTTATAATGGTGATTATTTGAAATTCAAATCAGAATCATACTTACATACTTGACCTTATTCGATGTTACAAAAACGACTTTCTGTCTCTTTGAAAGTGCCGATTCTGTTTGAAGTCTGCCTGCTCAGTTTCGCGAAACGTTAATTTGCTGTATAATATTACTGTCAATGGGAATCTTGTCATCAAGGATTTTTCTTAAATTCTACTTAAAGAAACCTTTAATATACAAACGATAAGACGATGGTGTGGAAGATGGATGATGTACGATGTTCAATGTCGGATTTTCGATGCGCTTTCTGGAACATCGATGTTATCAATAAGTAACGACGATCTGGTAGCTCAAGGTTTTTGATAAACTGACTGGTTTTAGCTTAGGATACCTGCACCTTTGTACTTGTTCTTTGTTCCATCGGCTATGACATTTCTACATACATTTTCATGCCTTTAAAAAGCCTAAAATATGTAGGTCAAAATAGTATGCAAGATTTAGGTAAGTTCCAAGTTCCAAGATTTTAAGGACGTCTGGGAAAGTGTAAGCGTTACTTTCTAATAAAATCTTTACAGTTTAAATTTTAAAAAATTAGACTATTTTGTAGGCAAAAACCATTAATCGAATCAAGGCAACGTACCTATGAAACTTCACTATGTTGCAAGACTTAAAGTTGTGAAAAACATAAATCAGTTGTATTTTCAGTTTGATTTCTAAATAGGATGTTGACACACCGATTCCATATTGTATCTGGTTACTCTTTTATTTAGTGTCATCCAACCAAACTACATATACATTACACACTACACACATACTACATGCAAGTTATGTACAACTCTACATATATAGCCATGCAAATGTCAATTGCCTCCCGTTATCATCCTAATTACTTTTACCTCTTATCTGCTCTCTATGTATTTCTATAATCATTCCAAGAAAAGCAATAAATTACCGTTTCCTTCCAACTTTCGAAAATACTAGAAACTGGTTCAAACATTTCCGACACTGTCTCCAAGTTATTACCCTACACAATAAATAGTCTTTCTTTTTTCTTAAAGTTTACGAGACCCTGCGAGACTACATGCATTAACATGGTAAAAATCTTTCAGTCTAATTATTTCAACAACAAAGCATTTTTGTGAGAAGCTCACCGCTGTTGGCAGTAACTAATTTTCAGGTCAGATTACCGAAGAAAGAAGAAAACATAAGACGAAGTTCCATGCTATGCATGCACGGCCAGGAAGCAGAGACGGGGATCCTTTTGCCTAGCTTTAAATGAAACAAGAATTATACACAAAAGAGAATTCCAGGAAGGTTTTCCTTGTCCTATTACCTTTTTATATCTATTTACCCATCCATCCACTGTCCCCCGTGTGTGTGCACTTTGACTACACAACACACACAGCAATAATCATAATAATAATAACAGTTCATTGCTTTTACATACATTTTTACATGGATACACACCACTCTCAGCCATTCCTCAAGGAATTCATGAGGTTTTTTTTCACAATGATCATCATGGAACAACGTGAAGTGAAAATCAGAAATAACAAGAACCGCATAGTCCTCCTCTTCCTAAGCGATTTCTACAAGTTGATATGAAGTGTGATGGTGATGCTGATGATGAGGAACAAGTGAACAAAGTATGAGAAGACAAGTACCATCAAAAGTCTAAAATCTCCAATTCAATCCAAAGAAAAGACGGTGAGTGTAGGTCGGTTCTTTTTTTAGGAAAAGAAGAACTTGTTGCTGCATCCTAAGTGCCATTTCCACATGCGTTCCATTGCATTGCTCAACATTTTATTCAAGGAAAGGCCGACAAGGAGCCCTCACGGGCTGAAGAAGTTCTTTTTTAACAAAGATTACTACCAACTCCACATTCATATTATGTCCTGTCCTCCAAGGATGATATAAAAACCCGGCAATAATATACACACAGCAGAGCTTCAATTTTTACATAAAGCTATACTCTAGGTTCTTCGCTCTGCATAAAATATATATTATATTGGGGTAGTTCAGTTCATGTTACATTTCTCCATCGCATCGCTCTCTTTCTTCCTTTAAGAAAAATTCCTCTCTTTTTTGGACAATGAAAATCCAGTCTTGGACGGACGGTCCGGCGCCAGGCCAGGGAAGAGGAGAAAATGGATGTATAGGTTTATACAGAGAATATACATATAATGCCTATTTGAGGATGGATGCATGTTTTAACGTGTGCAACATGAAATGTTTTTATATAGGTATTATGCATACCAAAAACAAATCCCAATGTAGTAATAATAATAACAATAATATTACAGTTTTTCACTAAAATAGGCCGGTGGTGGAAAGGATGAATAATATTACGTAGTATCTTCAAGTCTTATGCAGTTCATCACAACAATAACAAGCATCTGAGATGAAATGAGATGAAGAAAGCGTATACATTCTAGTGATCATGGCTCATGATGATAATGCTGATACAGGTTGCACTTAGGTGTTTAGCAGTAAAAGTCTCCCCATCTTTGACTTTGATTACCTGGTGGGGGCTTCATTGGCTCGCGGTGTTAATACTTGCTGCTGGAAGGCTATATGAAAAGATTTGTCTTGTTGTAGAGACAACGCTAAGATGCTGGAATGAAATGCATACCATTGAAAGAAAATTGCTGTGTATACCGCTGGAGGAGATGATCCCTTCAGACCATATATTTTTTGCCAGCAAGAATTTTGTTTCTCTGCAGGTTTGAGAAACCCTTTTACAAGGTATAATTATATGTGTGATCTCACTTGTGAAAAAACACTGATGAGAATAATGTTGTGAAGGTCGACGGTGTGGTGGTAAAGAGAGAAATTATTGAGATGCATGAAATTGCTTTGGGATTCCTGGTCATCATTGAAATGTAATAATAATGAAATAGTTTTGGTTACCTGTTGTCGAAGAGGGGAGATTGAAATCAGATTCTGGAAGTAGGGAACTCATATCATATCATTACCACATGTAATTAATGTATGCAGCATGTTGACTAACATATCTTTGGTAGCAAAGGTATTTTTAGTTGGTTTGTATTGTCAAATAGATAGCTAATTATGGATAATAGAATGCTTGGGCTACTGACTGGGACGTAGGACACTAATTAATGATTTTCTGCTGATGATTTGAAATACTGGCTAGCTATCCAGTTCGGTGTCTCTCAGCATAATCTACATTTCAATAATTTTTTTGAGGATAGTAATCAAATTTCAGCCTTGTAAAGGATTCGATCCAACTTTTAAGGTTTATCTGTATGAATATGTTGCAATGCATATCTTTCATTAGTTACAAAAAACAAACAAAATACTATAAGTACCCTTTTGTTGACCAATTGTTGAAGACTTTCGGCTACGCCATCTGTAAAAAATATGAATATTTTTTTCAAATATAAATCTCAGATCTTCTGGGTTTTCACTTATTTCCCGGAACATACATTCATACTTACTTCTATGAATCCATACTAAAGATGTTAGAGCAAAGACTGCATTGATGTAAGTTTAACCATGATGTGTCTATGATATACATACATACATACATACATACATACATACATAGGATGTACACAATGTGTAATAAAAACTAAGAACGTAAGGTGCGGAACATTTAAAAACTTGATTGCCACCGTCTTGTAATTTTCCTTTGATTTCACCGTCTATTTCTTGCAATTCTATTTGATAGCATCCGATATGGTGCAAACACTAAATTGTAAGTCGTTTTCAAGGATTCTTGTGACAAACATCAAAAGCTCCAATGCCTTTAAATAAAGGAAAATTATATATGTACCTAGAAAAGTAAATGAGTTTAAATGACTACGAGTTAATACGTATGAAAAGTACTAATGTACTGTACCGATATCATATTGCAAACCTGGAGTACCTCAAATTTTCCTGAAGAATTCTTAGTAAACAAATTTTAAGACTCTATAAAGCACGCTATAAAAGTATCGTGTTATTGGATTATATCACCCTGTTGAAATGATGGGACAATGTCATGCAGTAAATGACTATTTCTTCTTTCTTATCATTTGTCTTCCCACACATTAACTTGCTTGCTATGCACTTTCCAGTTCTTCTTTTAATCAATTACGATGCGTTGTCGTAAAATTAGTAATTCATACATGACATTATTACATGTACAATGAGGAATATTGTGTCCCTTTAACATCTCAATGACTAACTGATAAAAGCAGTTTGTAATCAAGATATCATGTAAAAACAAAAACTGATATTTGCCAGCCTGTCGCCAGTCAAGTTCAATAGACATTAGTTCTCATTTGTAACTCAACTATAAGCTGTAATACCATTTGTCGGAAAGGAACGTAAAATTGAAATTCTATCCGTTTAATAGACTGTGTACAATGCAAGGACGGGAACATGTAATTTTTGCAGTTCCCAAGAAGAAGATCCTCCTCCTGTAACAAAAATCCATTTCTTCATTAAAATTTGACCTGAGGAATGACATGACGTCAAAACAATGTGGTATTGATTTGACTTGCAAACTAATTGATGCATTGACAAATTACTCCTTGATAAGAGGGCATTTCTCTCATGTAGAAAAGTGGGTGTACGTGTCTATTTGCAGTAATATTATCCAGCAAGATTTTTTCAAGCTGTTGAATGAAGGTGACTTCAATCAATTACAACTTTTAGGAATGCTTTATGCTGAGTTCTTTCTGTATAACTTTTAGATTCAATATATTCCATCTACTGGTGTTTGGTAGCACGAGAGGTTGTGTAGGATTTCCTCGACAACAAAGAAAGCAAGAATATGAAGTTGCTGGGCTTGTTGGGGAAGATCACATGAAAACAAAAATGTTCATCGCATTCAAAAGAGACAAGTCAAACCAAAATTTATGTTAACAAAGTACGCTCAAGATAAACCAAATTGACAATTGGTGTAATTAGACTTCCCCGAATGTTTTAATATCTGATTTCTGTACTACAAATAAGCTGATGTGCACACAATACGTAAAGGATCTTTCAGATAAAGTTTGGCATAGTGTAACATATATCGTTAAGCATACTGTTAAAGTTTGTCACATCAACGCTGAAGCAACAGAAGCGATTTACAATACTACATGTTAAGGATTCAGTCATGCAGCTAATCACCTAAGTATTAAGCATTTGGCACAGTCACAGCAGCATTTAAGGAGAAAGCACATCCGTATCCGTGTTTCAAATAACAGTAAATGTAAATTAGTGACAACGAATAATACTGTATAACAAACTTGTTCTTTTTTCTCACCCCTTCGTTTCAAACCTGTCCGATTTTTGAGCATCATAAAAAGCACCAAAATGATTTCAGTTTATAGGAGATGCGTTTTTGTCTATTTTATTAAAAAATTACGAATGGACCAAGATTATCTTATAAATCTTGAGATGGACTAAATATTTGATATAGCTAGAACCTGATTTACATTACTAAATCCCACAGGACCGTACCATGTAAAGCTGACAATGCATTTAAAGCTCAAAAACGCTTATCTAAACGAATACATTTGAAGAACGCATTCAAATCAATGTCATTCATATATGCGATTACTAAAAGATAAGAAACCTGATCAAAATCGATCTTTTTGATTTGATTTGATGGACATGGCTTCTACCATTATGGAACCCATAAACCTGGAGAACCCAGTGCCTAAACAAGAGTTGTAGTGAAAGCAACACAGATATTGTCTCAGTTTTTGTGAAATCAAAGGCAAGATGTTACAAAAAATTCTTCTCCCGGCTATCGCTGTCTTCCTCTGTGTTTTTGCGGTAGAACAGGACCTTTGCTGTTCAAGAGGACGAATTTGCTGTTGTAAATGAGATTCTTTTTGAATTGGCAACTCTTCTCGTTCCAGTAGGGAAACTCGCCAACAATTTAGAGTATGTTATCGATGAGCTTTCAATTCCTCCATTAACCTACAACTTTAACAGAGAAATCTGTGTAAATGCGTCATGCGAAGCAATTAGTGAACAAATGCAGCTTATGTAAGTCAGACCCTAGTTTTGATATTTTTATCCATTTTATCATAAACACTTGTCTAATGTGGTTACAATTTATTTCAACCAGTGAAGCTGTGCTCAGGAATCCTCATCAGATTGAAACCCAATTGGACTTTCAGCCTTCGAGTTTTTCTTATTCTGTAACCGCTAAGAACCTCTCACTGGACTGTGATCCTTTCCAACGTATTATAACTTATCTGAGCACCGGAAATCAAAGGGTATACGGAGGACTTCATATGAATGTTGCTGATTCCATTTTCGGTATCGCTGGCAAACTCCAAATTGTGCCTAAAGTAGGAATCCAAGTATCAAAGCTTAACGTCATTTTGGAGCTTGGCCAGTTAAGGATATCCATTCCGGAAGTTTCTTCATACGTTGAAGGAACCTGGACGAATGAGCCTCCAATTTACTTGGATCACGCTGCTGAAGTTAAAGAGCTTTGGAATGTGAGTGGATGAGAATGGAGTGACCCTTAAAACTAGATACGAGAGGTCATTGGAAGCTAGAATCAACTGTCTCTTGGTTTGTTTTATATTGCTTTAACTTAAAAATTTACGTATAATTACTACATAACTAATAATCAACAAAATTATGACTCTTTCTATTCCACAGAGCGGAGACGAATCTTGTGGAAACCGTCAATAAACTGCGGTTGACCTTTAACCAGCATTAATAAGCTACTGACTAAATGCACTAATTTGACAAAACATATAATAATTATCATACATAATATTAACTTGCTTATACCTTTCTTTGCTGAAAATAAACATGAAAACAATAAATTTGAACAAAATAAATACTGCCATTTCAATTCTAAGACGCAAATAAACTTTAGGTATTCATCTTGAAGGTTGAAAGTATAAACTCTGCTGCAAAATATATTGCGTACAATATAGAATCATTCATAAAATTGACAATTGACACCGTCCATAGGCGGCGGTCTGATAACCTGAAAGATATACATAGGCATTCCTAATTTCAAATGATAATCACAACAACAAAACGAACCATTTCAGAATAAAATTAAACTAGTAATGCTTCAGAAACTTCAATCTCATCAAATATCAGATAAGGTCGTGTGTATGTTTAGCGGAATCGCGGTTGGGATTTCCCACTTCTCACCTTCTTTGCATACGTCCCTTAGTCATCATCGCACATTATCTTTTAACCTTGAATTTCAGAACTCTTGTTTAAAGTTATTTTATTTAATCATACGTGTTAAGTAAACTATCCAGTTGATGCATGTAGACTTTGATGTTCGATCCCCTATAATAATGAGATGATCAACGATTGGATGTAGATGTTGACACTTGTCACAAAAAGGAATAGTAGATAACACCTTGTTAATACTCATTTATTAAAATAACCACACTGCTCGCTCTTCAAACTGAAGCAGTTTACTTTAAACGTGCCAACGAAGAACATTCCATTTACAGAGCATTATGAAGTTTTTCTTGGTAATAGTCGCAATCATTGCGACAATTCAAACCTGCCAAGGTTTACAAAGAGGGGTTCCAGAAAAAGACCTTGACTTAAGGGAACTCAGCGCGTTTGAAAAGATTTTGGTTCGAACTTCCCATCCAGAACTTAATATAGACGAATGCAAAGGACTTCGAAGCAGTAAGAACGGAATCTTATCATATTACGGTCTCACTGATGAATATGGGTTTGACATACCAACATTATTTCTTCTGCTGACGAAGCTCGGAAATGAGTTCCAATTGCCGGATTGGCATTTTGAATTTGGATTTAGCTGGTGCTACATGGGAGTATGCATTTCCTTTTGGCAAATTCATGACTGGAGGTAACAGACAATACCCCTTCATAAATTACAAGAACAAGAATTAAATCAATTTACTACTACTATAACTATAAGGCTCATTTAATATCATTTAGAGATACCATCATTTACAATGCTGATAAAACAAGAATGAATACGCAAATTAACTCTACCCACATCCGAGTCAAGTATGAAATCCCAGACCTTCAAATCGTCAGTCCTAGATATTGCCGGATTGGCATTATGAATTTGGATTTAGCTGGTGCTACATGGGAGTATGCATTTCCTTTTGGCAAATTCATGACTGGAGGTAACAGACAATACCCCTTCACAAATTACAAGAACAAGAATTAAATCAATTTACTACTACTATTAAGGCTCATTTAATATCATTTAGGGATACCATCATTTACAATGCTGATGAAACAAGAATGAATACGCAAATTAACTCTACCCACATCCGAGTCAAGTATGAAATCCCAGACCTTCAAATCGTCAGTCCTAGATTTACCCTTAACGACACTGATTTCGTCGAAAATACTGTAACGTTCTGGCGAGGATGGTCCTTCTTAGTTAAAAACTACGTAGTGGAAGCAAGCGGTGAATTCCAACTGGTTCCAGAAGTTGGTCTGCAAATCTCAAATTTTGATGTAAATTTTGGTGCTGATGATTACCGATTCCGTAAAGAAAACGCTACACACACCATTGGGGGAATTTCGGAAGAATGGGGTCCGGTCGAAACCCAATATTCTGACTGGTTTAAAGAGGATTTTGCTAAGTACAAAAATGAAACTTTAGTCTATTATGAAAACTTCTTCAACTGCAAATTGGTAATTATTCAGGATGACATATCCAATTTATTTAATTAACCTAATTGTGTCGTTAGTCGTTATCCTAAACTTTTCACTTGTCTTTAAAACTGGTTATAGAGTAATGGACGATCTCCAAACATTAACTGTGATGAACATAATGATGCCATGAGTCGAGATACTTTTATCCAAGTATTGCAGGCCATAGGTAAATTTTGATTTTGTAAAGATTGAGATTGTCTTGTAAAACCAGTTCAGTCATAATAATATAATGCATATATCCTTATTAGGTCTTGGGATTATTGTTGAAAATCGTGGAAGTTAAAATGCATTAAATGCATTAAACAAGGAATTGGTCTTTCAAAAAGCAACTTTTAATCACTTTACAAGATACATTTGTACATTGTAATGTAATATAATCAAAATGAAACCAAAGAATGTGATAAGACGGACAGACATTCATTACAATTGACAACTTAATATATTTAATTCTCTGATTTGATTACATCATCGCATTGTTTTATATACATTTTCATTTGATTTCGATCTCTCTTTATTTATGAATATATTTCATACTTGAGAATGGTTTCGAAGTTGGGGCATTATATCAGCATTATCATCCTTACATTTACATTACTACCATGTATATGTTATCGTTAACACCTTATTCCAACCTAACCGTGGATATCCCTGGTTTTAGTTTATATATATTGAAATCATAATTATGCATTTACATAATACATAGAACACTCGTCAGATATACTATCCTGTCATCCGCCCGCATGCCTTTCTAAAGATCATTACTGCGTAAATCATGAAGACTCTTCTAACAATTGTTACAGAAGTTGACCTCTAAATTTTCAATTTGAATCCGAGTTTTAAAACGTAATTGAAAGCTACGAAAATGCCACTTACCTACTTAATGAAACAACAGAATAATGGGACTTTAATACAAATCTTTGACTCTGACCCTTAAAATTTGAAATATAAACAAACATCTTACAGTTTCATCATCCTGGTTCCTCATCCTTCCTAACTTGATATACTGTCGATAAGCAACTTGTCTTCAATTTTGTTCTCATCCTACCGTTTAGCATATAGACGCTACCTTATGCAAATTAGACAATCAACAAAAATTTATTGCATCCAAAAAAAACTTTGAATTTGCACCTAAAACACAAAAATTCCTTTTTAATCGCTAAAATATTAAAAATATACACAAAATTTAAAATTACTCCTATTTTTTAACGTTGACAGCCGAAACAATTGGTAAATGCACTTTGCCCATCTACAAACTACAAACTACAAATCACATGTTCGACCATATGTTTTTTGTTTACACTCCCTTCGCGGCTTCAACTCATCCCAAGTTGTTTGTGTGAATACTACAAAGTACAAATCACATGTTCGACCATATGTTTTTTGTTTACACTCCCTTCGCGGCTTCAACTCATCCCAAGTTGTTTGTGTGAAAGGAAAGGTGGGAAAGCAGAAATGAGATGAGAGCAGATTAGTAGATACACGGCATAAGTTATGCTATGTTAGACATAGTATGGCAGTTCCACATCTGCCTGTCCAGTTCACTGTATGGCTGTTTGTTTGTATTTACGCTTATCTTTCCCCATTTACTATAAATAAAAGAAAGTGTTTTTTATTGTGAAAACGTGTGTGTGAAAAGAAAGAACGAAAAAAAGTTTTAAAATTGAATTAAAGTAAATTAAATTAAGATGCCGACAAGTAGAGGTGGTGAGTCAGACTATTTTCTAAGGTGGGGGAGGTGGAGCAGGGATGAGTGATTTTTCTTCGAGGAGTGAAACCTCTTCTGGTGATCATGGTCATCATGGTGGAGGTATTGTTGGAGGGGGAGCGTATGGAGGACATGCACCGCAAGTGGCATCAGCTGATGGGGGACAGCTTAGTCCACAGGAGCATTTAAAGGTATGAAGGTTTTAGATAGATTTTAATTGATTGATTAATGGAGAATTCCATTTGAGAGAATGGTTTGTTTTTTATTGGTTTGCAGAGGTATCGGTTTAGTCAGGAGGAGATGAGGGCTATCCGGGAATGTAACAAGGAGAGTTTTTACTATCGCTGTCTTCCAATTGGAACGATGATGGGGCTAGGAGCATGGTATGGAGTGAGATATGGTATGAAGGCAATTTTACAGTTAGAAATTTAATGGGTTGTTGTATGTTGTGTGGTGTGTTAATGTTTTGTATTTTTTCAGGATATCTTAAACCTAGTCCTAGATTTGGGGCAGGTCCAAAAATGTTTGTGGCTTCGGTGGTGGGCTACTTTGTGGGAAAGTTTTCTTATCAGAGTGTGTGTGCGGAGAAACTAATGGCGCTGCCGAATAGTCAACTGGGAGAAATATTAAGGAAGCAAAAGGGTCGGATGGGATTTCAAGAGGCGTAATACATAAATTTTATTTTGTAGAAGATGTTTAAATTATCTGGAAAGTTTACTTGAGGAAGGGGAATAGAAATTAATGTGTTTCATTTCTTTTAGCTTGAGCATTGAACCGGGATTTGCGAGTGCGGCACCGATTGGTCAGCCTGCTGACTTTAGTCAACCCCATGGCCAAGGACATGTTTATTCAGATGTTGGAGATACAAGACCTTTGAGCAGCTTTGACAATGATGGTGTTAATTTTAGTGGGTATGATTATAGTCCTTCTTCATATGATACCACTCAGCAAATGCTAGATGATGAAAACCTGCCTCCCAAACAACCCCAGTTTTCTACGTCTTATGATGATCTACGAAGGAAAAATAGGATAGAATATGAGAGCAAGCAGCATAGCAGTCCTTCTGCCCCTACCTTGGGCTCCCTACATGGCACAGGACCAGCGGGTGGTGGCTTGGAAGGGTAATTTTAATTATTAAAATAAGGTCTGAAATTGAATATTTATCAATACTAGTGGAAAGTTCTGTTCTGTATCTTGTTGTGTGGATTTATACAGATTTCAGCCTAGACGAACTCAATCAAGTCAACAGTATCCGCCTAATGATACCCAAGGCAAACCAATAAATAAGTATGGAGATGTTTGGGACGATAAGCCAGCAAGTTTTTGAATGCGAGATATTAAATTGCAATGGTTAGATGAGAATTAGTCAGTTTATATAATTTATATAATATGCATTAGTGGTTAATTCTGCAGACTAGTTTGGCAATAAGGTTTGAATTAACTACGAGACAAAAAATACTATGTGCACAAACTACATGGCATGGCATGCTTTGTGATGTGTGATTACTTAAAATGAGGAGAAAATATGACAAGTCTTGTTAAAAGACTTTTGTTAAAAACGAAATTAAACCCTAACTAGAAATGAAAACGAAGCACGGGACCGGGCTTCTGCTCCAAGAGATGCATTTCATCCATATTTTGCTCAATTAGTTGTTGCTTGTACTCTATTTGAGCCTTCTTTTCTTGCTCAGTACGAGGATCATCCGACTTGAAGGATTTAAATAATGCCGTTTCTGATTTTACTGTATCGGCATATGACATACTTGCTGCAAGCAATGCCCTTTGCATATTCTCATCTATCTTTGGTATTTCAACAAATGCACGGACTACCACAGCTTTCTTTGTATTACACGGAGAACCATGATGCTTCAAAGATATTCGAGGATGGCTCTGTGCTGCATTATCTTCCATGTCATAAATTCCTGAGAAATATTTTACACGTCAAGACCGGTATCGCCACTAGGGACCATCAAACTTGATAAAAGTGTGTTTAAAATCTTTACCTCGTATGTCTTCAATTTCAGACGGATACTCTCCGATTTCTGGTTCCAAATCCTGGATTTTTAAAGCTTTCTGTTTAGGAGCTAAACCCCGTTCTGTTTCAGCACCTTCTGTTTCCCCTACAGGTTCCTCTTCGTCCGAAATTATTGGTGTTGATTCTTTTCTTTTACCCTTTTTATCTTTCTAAAGTCAAGAAAACGACAAGTTATAGCTATAACTTGAAGGGGCTGGGCTATCGTGATAAGTATATGTATGCTTTTGCATAACTCGAATTTTTTACAATTTTAAAGAAACTACCTTTCCGTGCTTCTTTTCACCATCCTTGTCTTTACCTTTCTTTTCTATTTTGTGATCGTACAAAAATATTGTAAACCTTAATATAGTGCAGATATTTGGAAGTTTTCTGACATTTTTTGTAGTAAGTAGTAACTTACTTTTTTCCTTCTTATCATCATCAATAAAACTAGGTGTGAATTTAAGTGCCTCTCTATCACTTCGCTCTCCTTCGTATTCCTCATCTTCATATTCCTCTTCTGCATTTTCATTAAAACTTTCAACTGGTTTCTCAGGTTCTGGTTCCGGTGGTGGAGGTGGATTGGTGTTCACCATGTGCATCGTTTCTTTCATATGTTGATACCTTTGTTTAGGCCCCGGAACAAATTTAGGCTTTTTCCCTGTACAATAATCAATTTTTTAAATTTTAATGCAGTTAGTATTCAATGAACTTTCTACAAAATGCTTCTTTTTTTTTCGTATTAATTTTACCGTGAGCAGACGAAAGTACGTATCCAAACCATCGCAAGTCATTAGGATTAGCAATCCGTAAATCCTTATTCGTGACATTCCTCGGCCTAAACATTGGCTCAATATAAGGTCGCGTCCACATTCCATGCGGCTGCTCCACTTCCTCCACAGGTCTCATTACCGTAATAAACTTCCTAGGCTGACGCTTAGGCAATGGATCCACAATGACCATAGACTCTCGGCTACTGTAGGCTTTTGTTACTACTTCGTCGACTTGAGACTTCTGCAAATACTGAAAGCCAGTAAGATCACGCTTAACTACAAACACTTTCGTATTTGGCAAATGCGAGTTACACGACTCATTATAATTTTGCTTGTACGACTGCATCCTCTTCGCTCCGGAAGTCAAATGTTCACTTGACGTGTTTCTCAGAATTCCTGAAAAATAATCTTTAGGCAAGTTACAATGTTCTGAAAGCGTTTCTATCAAGTGCTGAGTTGATTGCTCCTTCATCTCTTCTCGAATCATTTTATCCACTACGATGCTTCCATAAATGTTCATGGCAAACCGGTTGTCCCATGAATCTATACACTTACAGAATGTTGTCTCATCGTCAAACTGTAGAAACTCGCTGAGACCTCCACAATCTCGTAGTGAAGGTTTCCTTACGGTCTCTTGCTTCTCTACATTATTATCAACCAAGTTGTCTACTGCCGAAGTACTAGCTTCAACTGCAACCCCTCCACTTACTCCTGTATTTACTTCTGTTTTACTGTTTATACCGTCTCCACCTGCTAACGTACTGCTTGGTGCGCTTGATTCAAGCGGTGGCGGAGAAGGACTTCTACTTTTCTGTGTGGCCATCATTTTTGCTGACATTCGGGTTCTGGGATCCTTCTGTTTTATTTTGGGATGAAGAGATTTTGTTCTTTCTGCAACGTTCCGTTTGCTTTCCTTTTTCGCTTTCAAATCGCCAATAGGCGAAGACTGACGGTGATGAGCATTAGGCTTCTCCTTTGGCTTTTTCACTTCCTTCTGGCTCTCCGGTAACGGAGTTTCTTTTGTAGGTTGTATTTCACCCGTGGTTTGCTCGTTTGTAACCTTATCTGGTGGGGCAGCGTGCCATAGCCGAACTGCCGTCATGTTTGGTAGAGACTGACCACCCATTGCACATGGAGGATGTGATAACACTGCCCTAGTTCTATCAACATCAAATTTGCACTCGTCTTCAGTTGCAATTCGTATGTTCCCATCTGCAAACACACGAACCCACTCGCCATGCGGAAGTTTCAAATGAGTATTGGCTGACAGCGTGTTAAACAGAATGGTGCAATAGTTTGGATGCTCCACCATGTATTTCAAGCCTACAAATACCCAGTCCTCGAACTCTTCTACGGAGTCTTCTAATACTACCATTCTAGTTGTAAAACGGGTACCATCTGGATAATGCGTTATCACGGTTCCGTCATACCGGTGGAGGTAAATTACGCCGTCTTGTCGGCGTCTAAAGATTTCCCCACCGGATAAAGGTCCCGTTGTAAACACGTACATAGCACTTTTTGTGACTTTCTTCCCATTAATAACCTGCCATTGTTGGCCGTTTGGGAGTATTACTTCACCGTTAAAGATCTTTACGATTGACGCTGCACCAAAAGCGAACGAAGGATTTTCAGAATCTCTTTTGTTGCTGAAGAGATCACAAAGTACAGAGTTAAATTCATGTATAGTACTAATATAATGTTAAGATATTAATATGCATTGCTTCGTATGTTACTCATACTTTGCTGCAAGCTCATTAATATTCGTAGTCACACCCCTCGCCGTTAGAATTTGGATGACTCCGTTATTTAGAAACTTAATCACTGAGCCATCCATTGTATAATACCTACTGCTTTCGATTGAGGATTTGGCAGATCCCTGCCCAATATAAGATTGCTTCACAATACGAAGCAATGGTGGTCCCGGTAAATCTTCCACTGTGACAAGCAGTCCTGAAGGTAGAGTCACTTTGAACATGTGAGCCAAAGGTTGAATCATTTTCACAGCTTCATCCCATGGTGGTGCGAAGAATAGTCGTCGCTTATTCTGAGCCTCTGCTTCATCCTCTGAATTATCACTGGAAGGATACATCCATTCACCAACTTCATCCTCAGTGATGCCAGGTACTTGTATTAAGGATACTTCTGCTTCAGTGGTCACTGGTGGAGTGTTTCCAATCCCGACCTCAGTTTCACCAATATTTTGTTTAAATACGTCTACTCCCACTGCAGAATCGTCCACGACTGGTAACACTTCTTCTTCTGCTGCTGCTTCTACATCTGCTTTGGTTTTGGATGTACCCTTTTTCTTGCTCTTCTTGTCAGGCTTTTTATTTTTGACTTGTTCATGTTCTGGAGTTGGAGGCTTTTCTTGTGCTTTCTTAGATTTTTTCTCCTTCACCCCTTTCTTGACCTTTTTACCGTCTGTAATAATTGGGGCAGTCTGAAATTTAACTGAATTTCTCTGAATAGTTAATATTAATATACAGGTTTATAATTAATTTATGTACCATCACCTCCAGCTACTGTAGGATCCGGTGCTGGAACTTCTCCAGTAACCGCTGGCTGATCACTTCGATGGCTCTTGTCACTTTTCTTAGAGCGAGAACTTTCATGACTTGTTTTTCTTTTCCCTTGATCAGAATTATTGGCAAGGTCACCTTCAACTGGCGTCTCGTTCTCACTACCTCTTGACATTTCATTAAGTTTTTGTTCTACCTCCTTCCCAAATAAAATCTTCTCATAACCGAACAATTTAGATTGGGGATGCTTTTCCTTGATTGCCACTTTCATATACGGGGCTGCTTCTTCTGCTCTCAAATCTTGGAAAGCGAATATTGTTCCATTTGAGAGGACCAAGTGGAAATATGGACAAACTACGTAGTCCTCTTTGGACAAATCGAAATCATGTGGGATGTAGTATGGATAGAAGTAAGCTTGATGTCCATTTTTCGTTATGCTAAGCTGCATCATTCTAAACTCTGGCTCAATTGTAGAAATATCGTAACGAACAAGTGTTCCATCCATTGGGAAAATGTAAAAAGTGTTATTTCCAACAACAGCCACCCGCTTTCCCAAATCATAGCATGTAAACTGGAGGGATGATCGGATTAAATCTTTTTCTACGAACATGATTCAAATGAATTACAATTATTGAAAGAAATATATACATAAATAAACTCATGACATCCACATTAGTTTTAAAACCTCACCATCAGGTCCAGAGTCTTCCGGAAAAGCGATTGCATTTGCGACAGCTTGCAAAGCAGATAACTCTGCAGCGTTATTATCTATAACGCTTGAAAGTTTTCTCTCTTCGCCATCTCCAACATTGCCTCTACTGTTTTCCTTATGTTCATCCTTACTTCCTCTAGGTGGGGTTTCATTGATTGTCTCGCTCGGTTGCTTACTGGCTGCATTCATAGTACTCTCTCGACCTTGGCGACGACTTCCTATTGAGCCTCGTTGCTCACCACTGTCCAGTTCTACCACAGTTTCCCCCATTTGTTCTGGCCCACTTTCTCCAGGAGCTGAAAACCCTCCACCTTGTTGTGACTCTGGAGACTGCAGGGGGTAGCTGTTGGGCGAGATTCCTTGGATAGGGCTATTACCTATTGGGAACATTTTGGAAATTTTGGCTTTTTGCAATGGCGTGCTATGAGCGTTTTCTACCATGATTTGGTACTTGATGCTGGGTACTAGTATCCATTGTTCCTGTGTGAGAGTTTTAAACATTAATTATCTTGTACTTCATTTCTATGCTACAATCTAATCAATACAGACAGTGGTGAATCTATGATTTTGAAGCAATATTCGTACTTCTGGTATAATATGAAGCAGAGTATTAATGCTACAAGTTTCCCCCATCTCAAGTCGCTTACTAGAGTCGATCTGCTCAATCCATTTGAGAACATCTCGATCGTTCATTGTATACTCTAAATGATAAGGTATTTTATCATTTGTAATTACTTAATTACTTTGTCCAGTGTGAACATGGTTATGATTTATCTACATACGAAAAAGTAAACATTGCAGTCCATATGAACTTAATTAAAATTATACCTACCAAGAAAATGCTGCAACCCTGGAAGAGTTTTTAGCCGGAGATAAAACTGTGTTTCTTTTGTTAGGGTTTTGGGGGTGGGGTTATTAAAAATGAAGAGCAAAGTATCATAAAATGGACAGTACATTCTCTGCATGCTAAGGTAATCCTGTGTGGCTTCGTTCAACATCTAAAAATAAAACAGAAATTGAAGTTGTAATGGATGCTAACGGAAGTTAAAATGAATGGTAGCTAGAATTTTATGTATAGTTAATATATTGCACCTGAACAGTTTGCACAGGAACTAGCTCTTCCACGTAATTCCAATTTTTTAAATCCCCCAACAATACCCCACCTCCAACATCCATACCACACGAAAACAAATACTTTTCAACCCATTTTGTCAAGTCCAACGCTCCTGACTCACTGATTGCCAGTAATGCTGGACATTCGAGCAAAGCTTGAATTACGGACGCGTCATGAATGTCATTAAAAAATTCTTCCTCGCAAGCAATAAACCTCTTCTTTTCTTTCACGTTTTCCTGTGATGCAAATCCAGATTTTTTAGGGACGCTAGCACCTTCGCTGTCACCTTCAATCATGCTTTTCTTACTGCTTGCCAGATCACCTCCACCTCCTGCATCTGCTAACTTAGACATCTCTCCCCAATTTGACTTACGCTTAGGTTCAAATGTATGCTGGGTGCTATCAATTTTTTTATCGCCTTCTTTCGAGCCTGTACTCAGCTTCTTTTTTGGAATTTCTTCAATGGGCTTGGGATCAGTTATAGTATCATCATTGGTGTCTTTCGATTGCCTGCGAGACTCCAAAATAGCAGTCTCCATCTTATCTGTGGTTTCTAACATATTATTTGCTACTTCCACTGCCGACTCTAATGCGTTTGTTACAGTGATCCGGGCGACTTTTGCTGGGTCCACTGCTTGATCTGTCTTTCGAGTATGTTTTGACTAGAAAATATAGAATGTCTTTTGAAATTGTATTTTTATCGTGGTATGAAAAAACTAGGATGCATTACGGATTTTGGGCGACATTCTTGTACATACCTTTTTCTTTTTCGCCTTTTTGCTGACCTTTGTTATACTCTTACTTTTCCCATCAACAGGTGTCTCATTATCACCCAACATCATTGTCTGCGTTTCTTTAAAAAACGAGTCTATATCATTTTGCGTGATTTTTTGATTCCCTTCAGCCCCTTCAGCCAGATTCTCACTGTGACCAAATGACGCAATAGTAAGCTGATGGGTGGACGTAGGTTGAATGACGAAATGCATCCCATTTTTAGGGTCAACAGCTAAGTAATTGTGATCCATGCTGAGATTTGTGCCAGGAAACTTTTCTTCGCTCTCAGGTCGGTTTTGGAAGTAGAGGTCATCATTCATTAGCATCTCACTTGGTCTTGATAAGTCTTTAGGCATAGAATCAGATTTTTTCCGTTCTGCTTTCTCCGCTTGTTTTTGAAGTTGAACTTCCACTCCGGCACTCATGAGAAGATGGAGAATGTAGAACATGTCTAATGCCAAAAAAATTATACATAAAGGTCCTTGCAACGTAGATTCCTTGCTAAGATGCAATTAGTTCGTACCTTCAAACTGTATCATATTTGGAGGCAGGAAATACATAAAATGGTTCAGATTTCCGAGAAGCTTCATGTAAAGACCTTTGTTAAACTCGGGAACATTATTCCACAAAAATCCATTGATATTTCTAATGTCACCCGATAATTGGCAAGACGCGATTTTCGAAGCAAGAGACTCTACACAATATTGAAGTTGGAGTTTAACAGACATGCAACTTGAACATTTTAAATTCATCAATAAATACTGCATTTATAATGATATGTACCGCTTAGATGGCAACTCCTAATGCTTGCATAATCACCAGCCTTGATATACAACGGTATTTTAAACAGAGGCTGTATAGGTGACGAAGCGGGGGATGGCGTATTACTGGTAACGGTATCTGATACAACAACTGTCTTCTTTCTCTTTTCACCATTGTCTTTAGCAGCTAAACCCCATTTAGTACTACCAAAATCCGCTTTACCCATTACTAGACCTTCTGTAATGTCGTCTTCATATTCAAAACATGGCTCGGGTGCTTTAAGACCTTTTTCTACGTCCATGGTGTGGGATACCTGATGAAAGACAAAGGCATACATTTTAACTGTGTAAAACGTTTGCTGCATCTCGTAGAAGACTAAGCAAACGGATCCGCTTGTCCTATGTAATCTAAACAACCAACCTGTTGAACCACAGCTTCTAGGATAATTGGAACTGACATACATTCGGCAGGAATCTGACCAACTATTTGTTCGTAAACATCACAAGGGAGGGATGGCTCTAGCGGTTGGAGCTTAAGTAAACAAATTGCATAATCTACTACTTTAATATAATATTTATGTAACAATGCTAATTTCTGAAAAAAATCTACGAAGTACTTGTGTAACATCTGCAGCTGCGCTAAACTCATGAAACCATTCCTCTAGCACCAACATTTCATAGACGCGTTTTGCTACTTCATCAAATATTCTTGAAACGTACACTGTCAACCCATCCGGTGTGTCAAGGGGAAGCTGCAAAAATAAAAAGACTAAATTCAGAACGGAATGTAAAATAAAAACTCTTTCTTATTTTTTGCAACTACTGTGTATTCTCACGCGACTTGAATCTGGCAAGCAAAAATTCATCAAGGCAATGTCATAAAAGGGAGAGTCGCTCGGTGCCGAATTGTACATTTCTGTGAGCGTTGCCCAAAACTGAATCACGTTTGTATTTCTTATGAATAAAGAAAGTATAACGTGGTAAATAAAAAATCATGTGGTAAACCTAGTAAATCCTTTTCTCTGAAAACCGGATAATGATTGGAAAATACTAACCTAGTCTCAGGATCTTGCATCAACTTCTCCATTGTTTTAAGGTACTGTGGAAGCACATTGCGAGGACGGAACGTGCCAGGAATACTGTCTTCAACGTCCATTATGCTGAAATTGTACCTGGTTACATTCTCATCAGTCATGAGCAGAATCCCATCAACATTTACACCTGGAATCGCATTATGTGAGTGTTGAAAACTAGAGACCCAAAAATTAATTTAACTTTAATTGTATGTACATATTTACCAATTTTTCTTAATTCATCGATAAGATGAGGATTATAAAATCCCTGAAGAAGCACGTAACTTCGTGGTCCTTTCGTAGGTGAATCATCTATAAGCCAGTTTAATAGAAATCAGCAATAAAAAATGAATCGATTCCACCAAGTTGCATGAAATCATAGTAGGTTTAATATTATCTCACCAATCACTTCAAACTCCGGCATTGGAACCTCGCCCCTCTTCCTCATTCTAGTTTTCACCCCAATATTTCGCCCACTACCCTCTTTCCCACTTAGATCATCTGGCGATCCGTCTTGCTGCTTTTTACTCTTCCTTGAATGACCGATTTCTGTTGGTGGGGGCGGAGGTGGCGGCTCCCGGATTCCTAATTCTCCATCTCCTCCAATATTTTGTTGGATTGAAAGCGTCACTGGTGGTACATAGCGGACAAAATCTTTTGATCTAGCACCTGCCAACTCCATCTCCTAAAAGGATGTTAATCGTAAGCGCACGTTCATTATTTGTAGATCAAAAACATCATATTACAACATAGTTCACGT